>PVIR01014234.1:0-40703 GCA_004026965.1 Petromus typicus | reverse complement strand
TTGGCTTCCTTTTTGAAGAGAATTTCAGTCAGGAGATGAAAGCAAAGGAACCCTCTGCACTGGTGGGGAGAGTGTAGACTTGTACAACCCCTGTGGAGATTCCTCAAACACCTAGGATTAGAGGTCTCATTTGACCTGGCTATTCCTCTGCTAGGTATAAACACAAAAGAATTACAAGATTCATATCACAGTGACATATGTGCACCCATGTTTATAGCAGCTCAGTTTGTGATTGCTAAATCTTGGAAACAACCAAAATGTACATCAACTGGAAACTGGATAAAGAAGATGTGGTTCTTTTACAGAACAGAGTATTACTCTGCCATAAAAATTGATAAGTTTGAGTCATTTGTACTCAAGAGGCTGTACCTTCAGGATATCCTCATAAGTGGAATGAATAAGTCACATATGTGTAAATATATCTTTTCTGGTATGAGAAAACAAAGATGTAAATGAGTTCTAGTAGATATAGTAGATATTGTGAAATAGAAAATACTTAAAAGGAAATAGGGCGCAGGGGTAAATAACGAGGGGAAAATGTGATGGTAATTTAAAAAAAGGAAACAAAGGTTATGTATATAGCAGATGGGGTTGTAGGGTGGGCAGAGAAATGGGAAAAAATGAGAATTAAGTTGTGTCATATTCTGGTACAAATTGTCATTGTTGAATGCGATGATGACGTGTATGTATAATGTACCAATAAAGATTTGAATTTAAAAAATAAAAAAGCCAAAACCTCGAAGTTAGATAATGTTTCCATATTACAGCAGCCAACTAGTCAACAAAATCTGAATAGATCATTCATGCTCTAAACAGAAAATAGGAATGGGGATGAAACAAGGAAATGACTTAGACCAGGTCTCCATCCTATGAAAATTTCCACATGCCTAAGTATTCACGTGACAGACACTCTACCCACTGCAGTCAATAACTAAGATTTTTATAAGTTCTGTTGGAGGCATCACCTTTATTCTCATGGAGTGTTAGCCCTCACGGTGAGTCGTGGATGGAGGCGGCTCCCTCCAGCTGAATCTGTGTGTCCCTCGCCCACGCTCACATCTTCTTTCTCTTTCTCCTCTCCCCGTGGCAGGCTATCCTCTTCCTAAAGGGTGGGCTTCTGTCAGTAAACTGCATTCCGCAAAAGAAGCAGGTCTGAAGATATGGAAGAGTTTTGGATTGGTGTCCGGTGCTCCCCTCTCTCCCTTGCTCTGGGAAAGGCTGGGGCTGCGAAGTGCAGGGGCGCGGGATGCGGTGGGGTGGGTGGGAGCACGGACGCGTCGCCTCTCAGGGCAAGAGCTTGGCGAGCGCCTGGATTGCAGCGTGGGGCCAGCTCACTTCCGGGCACTTGGGCGCCAGCTTCCCGGGGAGTTGGAACCCCGTCCCCAAGGGGGTCTCCTCCTCCTTCGCGACCCCTCTCACGTCTCAGCGGCTGAGGGAGAGGGTCTCGGACTTGACTCCTCTCCTCATCGCCAACTGCCAGCGCAAGCCCAAGCCCAAGCCTTGCCCTGCCCCTTCTCCACCTCCAGCCCTGACGACGGGCACGAACAGGTTCCCGGCTGCCCGACCGCGAGCGGGGCGGGGCCGGCGGGGGCTGCGCGGGGAGGGCGGGAGGGCGGCCGGGCCGCGGGGCCGCGGGGTCGGGCTGCGTCGGGCGGAAGGCGCGGGGCCGAGTTACAGGTTGGAACTAACTTGGCGGCTTGGCGGCGCCGGCTCGCCGAGGGTCCCCGCACCGTCGCGGGCGCGGGCGCGGAGGGAGCGGGGCCGCGTACGGAGCGGGGCGGGGGCGGGGGCGCGGGCGGAGGCAGAGCCCGCCTCCCCGGCCGCGTGCACAACACGCCCACCGGCGCGGGCTGGCGGGCGCGGGCAGAGTGAGCGCGGGCGAGAGTGCGCACGCCGCCGAGCCGCTCAGCCCTCACCTCGCACCCCGCTCAGGGCATCTGGGGAGCCTGGCGCCGAGCACAGGCTGGAAGTATGGCATGTTGCGAAGATGGTTTCAGCCACGAAGGTACCCGCGACCGCGCTGTGCTCCAGGGTCGGCTTCGCCCTCCTGCACGTCCTGTGCCTGGCGGCGTGGTGAGTTCGGGGTCCCGGGGCGCAGGGCAGGTAGAGAAGTGGCCGGCTCCCCGCGCCCTCGGGCCACCCCTCCCTCCCGAGCCAGCGAGACCCTCCCGCGTTCACTGCCACGCGCTGGGCTGGAGCCACGCTCGGCGGTACCGGGTGGAACCGGGGCGCGGGGCTGAGGCACGCGTGGGTACCGGGGCGCAGCTGCCCTGAGCCGGGGTGCGCGTTTCGTGACCCATTTTGGTCTTCCGCACCCCCCCCCCCACCCATGCCACCTCTAGCTCGGGGCAAAGGACTCTTTCCCTAGAAGGCAAACCAGTTTCCACCTGTTCTCCTGTGCATTCTTAAAATAATCCTTCCCTCCTGCTTCTGTTTTTGTTTGTTTGTTACAGTTTAAACGAATCCCCAGAACAGAACGAACAGGAGGAGAAATTGTGCCCGGAAAATTTTACCCGCATCCTGGACAGTTTGCTCGATGGTTATGACAACAGGCTGCGTCCTGGATTTGGGGGTAAGGTTGGTTCAAATGCACAAGTGTGTACTGTCGGCCCCGCTGTGGTCCACCTGTGTGTCCGTGCGAGTAGCTGTAGGTATACCTTGCGTGCAAAAAAGATCTCTCCCCTCCCGGCTTCCCTCTCTGTTCTCAGCTACTGAGACCGGTGACAAGAAGAACGCCCCCACGTACTTTCCCATCTCCCCGCCCCCCAGGGGCGCTGCCTCTCCCTCTCCCCCACACTAATCACCTCCCGGGACCTGACTGCGGGTGGGGGAGGCGGGGAGGAGGCAGAGTCGAAAATGGCAACTGAGGGCTTAGCCGCCTTGCTTGGAGTTCTGAGCAGGGAGTTTTTCTTAATCTGGCCCCTTGGCCCAGAGCAGGCTGTGGCGAGGACAGCTGAAATGAAGTCCCCCGTCTTTCCACGTGTCCCTTCCTCAGCCAAGAGTTGGGCCTGCCAAAAGCTATACCTAGGACATGAATCTGGGGCACGAAGCTGCCTGCCCTGCTAGGAAACCTAGACCTCTCTTCTGTGCTTTTTCACTTTCTTTGGGGAAGTGACATTTGTTTCCCTCCAAGGGCTTTGGAGTTGGAAGTGCTCAGCTTCATTTGTCTTTCAACAAATGTTGATAACGGCTCGCGGTACCGTGGCTGTATTTTGTATTCATTCGTATTTCCTTTGCATCTGTAACGGGACCTATGTGGCAACCTTGGTACCAAGCACCAAGTTCACAAACATCCTCAGAGAGACTTCCTTACCTCGGACAGCCTCTCGGTGCAGTTCAGTGAGGACAAGTAGTTTTCTGAGATCCCACACAGAGGGCTGATCCACATCCTGTGATGGTAAAGTCCCTGCTACTCCCACTGCAAATATTTTTCTCACTTCCAGCAAATACGTTGAGAATAAGACACAGACTCTTGAAGGAGCTTATGATATTCTTGTAGCATCAATAGTGGTAACAAAAATAACAATCACTATTATTTTTATTTCCTCCAGTTTTCATGTAGACCTTGCAACTTATGAGCATTACTCAAATCCTTACAGAGTTCAGAAGAAAGCCATTGCATTCCTATTTTACAGAAAGAAATCAGGGCTTGAGAAGTGAAGTAACCTGTTCAAGTTCACAGTGAATGCAGCAGGAGCAGATGTGAACCCGGTTGGGCTGTGTATTTAAAAGACTGGGATGCTGTCAGATACCATGTAATGTGAGGAGTATTATGTAATATTAGAAGCAAGGAAACATCTAATGCTCCCTGTTGAGGGTGTTCATAAAGAGAGCGGCAGTGGGAGAATGGAGGAAGGACGTGAGAGGGGAGCAAGGCAGCGGCTCACCAGGTAGAAGGAATAGAGTCTCGGGTTAGAAACACTTACTGGAGAGAAAATAGAGCTGGAAAGAATAGGACTGTCTCGTGTCCTTTGTCTTATTTGACAGATGAGGACCCTGAGGACGAGAAAGGGTCTAGAAGAGGACATGTAGTATGTTGCATGTTAACATGTAGCATAGGCTGGATCAGGTCTTCTGAATTCCAAACCATTTTGCTGTCGATTTTATTGAGAAAGTTATAGGAAGCTACCGAGGTATTGAGTATTGAATACTCGGGTGTTGACAGTGATAAAGAAGGATGAGGAGGCTGGAAGCTTTTCTCAGTCCTGTCCACATTGCCGCTCCGGGTTCGGCTGCACACACTGTATTTGCCTTTGTACAGATCCAAAAAAGATACTTCATTTGAAAAGTGAGTCATTTGTCAGTGCGTGATCTTCTCCAAGGGGCTAGGAGATTGTCGTTTGAGATAAAAAATGGAGAACGTTTCAGATGATGTGATGCCATTTAAGACTATATCAATACAAGAAGATTGAACTTCCCAGAGATTTTAAGCATGACATTTCAAGAAGAATAATTTTTTTACAAAGTATCCACTCCTAGGTACTTTAAATATTCATCAGAAGATGGATGCCCCGAACATAATTGAAAGGGAAAAGTTATAACTGAAATTATGTGGTTCTGTTGTGAAACGTTGAAAGTTAAAATGCGGTCTGCCCATTTGTTTGTAAAGCAAATCATAATTCCAAAGGACAAAGGAGCCCATTGCAGATGGATGCTTCTTATGATATTCTCACTCCCATTACACAGACAATAAAATGATTGAAAACAATCCATGTAAACCATCCCTGGACTTTAGTTAACTATAAAACAACTGTCTCTCTCTAAGGCATTATTAATCATCTTACTTGTCATTGGCAAGTAATCTGCATTACTCACCAGAGATGCTTTCAGAGCCTATGTGTTGGATTTACCATACATTGAGGATTAGCAGTTGATTAATTAGTAAGAATTGGCTGTATAGCACAGTGTTAGAGCTTTCACTGGGGAGTGTGTGAGTGTGTGTGTGTGTGTGTGTGTGTGTGTGTGTCCAGCTTCACTCACAAATGTGTGGCATTGTGGTAGATGTGGTTTACTTTCTTGAAGTGACACTTCTCTGCAAATTTAGAGTATCACATATATGACCAAGAAATACTCATTATCACCTACAGAAAAGACATGATCTCTTTACATAAAATTGTGAATTTGATCCACCAAAAAATAAGAAATCACATTCATATAGACTCCTAGGTGTTGTACATTTGAACCGTCCTGCTACATTTGATACTCTGCAGAACATTTGCCATTTTAAAACTGAGATGAAAATAATCTAGATTCTGACCAGCACATTATAAATATGGATTGACTTCCTGCATCCTTTAATCCTGCTTCTGCTCTTTGTGGGACATTTACTTTTCATCTGTTTGTACAAGTTCGCTGTGTTCCATTTAAAATAAAGCTAAAAGCAAAGATGTGAATTGAGATTGGATAGTTTGTGATTGCTCAGTAGGCCAGGCAGGGGTTGAAATAGATCTGGAAACTAAATTACATATTTTTAACTCAGCAGCACAGCTTGCAGTGGAGAAATAAAAGGGACTGTGACGGTTCTCTTCTTTTCATCCCCCTGGGATGTCCTCTCCCTTGTCTCCACATTCTCTTGTTGGGGAAGGAAAGGAGAAAAGGTGAGAAGAGAGAGAAGGAGCATGGGGAGAGAGACTGGGTTGGGACTTCTGAGGGGAGAAGGTTCGGTCAGCCTGTGATGAATCAGTTCCTGTCATATTGAAGTAACTTGCACCTGCTCAGAGGTGGCACATAAGTGAACTCTTCCAAAAGAAGCTGGAAAGTCATCCCTTCTGGTACTTTCCCACTTTGAGGGCTGCTATATGCCTTTGTAAACATGCATAGCTGGATATCAGGTACTGGGAGATAGTGTGGGAATCTTGTACTTTGTCCATTTGTTGTGTGATTGCACAGCCTTATGTCTTAGTTCTTTTTTGTCACTGAGATACCATACTTTACACCAGCAACTTAAAGAAGGTGAGATTTATTTTGGCTCCAAAATTTTTACAAATTTTACAAAGCTGCTTGTGCCACAGGAAAAGGGAGGAGTTGAGAAGGGAGATTTAACCTTCCAGTTTAGGGCCCCACAACCTGTTACAGGATGAGGCCCACAACTTGACAGTAAGTCAGCTCTAGTTCACCCATAATTCAGTCACCTTCTGTGAGCCTCACATCTGAGTGCATGAGGCTGTGGAAGGACATCTAGAAGGACACCATCACACCTTGTGTGTGTCTCATCTCTGGACGCACGTGATGGAGAAGGAAGAACACTTCGGTGTAGGTGGTGGCTCTGGGTCATCTTCCATAGCCTTTTTGGAATGGTAGCAGAGCGTATGAAAAGGCTATCCACTAACTTAGTAGAACTTCACATTTGTGTGGTCCTCTACAGTTTTAAAAATATTTTCATACATACTATTTAATAAAATTGTATCATAAACATAAAGAGATAAGCAGGAAGCATCACACCTCCATTAGGGAAGACGATGGGAATTACCCCAGAGCCGTATGGCTGATAGTTATTGAGATCACAGTCGCTGTCTCAGTCTTCACATCCTTAGTCATGCAGTTGGCCTCTTGTCATGGCCACTTCTTGGATTATCTTGTGTATCATGAGCCAACTTTTCTGAGCATACCTTTTGTGTCTGTGGTGCTAGGAACTGAACTCAGGGCCCTGTACATGATAGGTAAACACTCTATCGCTTATCTACCTATAACCCTCAATCAAAGTAAGCCCTTGAAATAAGCAAGACTATATTTCCTCCAAAAGAGTGAAATGAAAGCTATTTCAAATCCACAGTAGTTTTTAAAATTTGAAAAGTAAACATGGAAACTTATATTCAGTTAGGTTAACTGGGAATGTTTTACACAAATCAAATTTGGAAATGATCTATATTATATTTTAATCTAAAAATTAACTTTCTTGGTATATGTTAGCTTTCTTAATCAAATATTGACAGATAATATATGTTTTTACAATGCAGAGATGAACATTTCTAATCCACAGAAAGAGAGATAAAGCTTTATCTTCTTCTGCTTTGTCGTACTGACTTACAGATTTGTTTATTTAACCAGTGTGCATTAAGAGGCTACTTTGTACCAGAAACAGTGGGAAGTGATAAAGATACATATTGGTCTAATATGAAATCTTATATACTATATGGCTAGGCAGTGCAGGGAGGTAAAAAAATAACCAAGAAACAAATAAAATAATTAAATAAGAATTCTGAGGGATGATCTGGGAGCATCCAATAGAAAGAACTGGGTGAAGACATAGGAAGACATTCGCTTGACATAGGAATGAGGATCAAGCTGTTTTTGAAGTTGAGACCTAAGGGTCTCAGGCATATAAAGTAACAGCAAATGTTATGTGCAGGCATAAGAAATGCAAAAAGTAAGTGCAAATGTGCAAAACTAATGTGGTTTGCAGTGAAGAGGGTTTGGTGGATCTGCAGTCAGAAAACCAAGCAAGAGTTACAGAAGTGGGTTGAATTTGCGAGCAGAGGAGTGGTCAACCATGGTCTTCAGTGGTCCATAGAGGAGTTGAGATTGTTCTTCTAGTGAGTATGGAAACTTTGGAGTTCTTTAAATGGAGGGATTGACAATCTATAACTTTGACTATGATACGATTCATCTGAAAATGAAAGAAAGAAAGGCTTAGGACAAAAGGGGCATTACTAGAAACCAGAAAGACAATGAAGAAAGTTTTGTTTATATTTGTTCATTCATTTGTTTGCTTATGTATTTGTAGTTAGTTTTCTTTATTAGTTTGAAGGTTGCATGGAATAACATGGTAGATACAGTAAAAACGGATGTAAATGGACCAAAGAGATATTTTTTTGATGTTTAATTTAACAAAGAATTGAGGATTGCTTTTCTTTTTTTTAAAACTGAAATCTTTATTGGTTCGTTACATGTACAAATCATGAGAATTGTATAGGATATGACACAACTTAATTCTCATTTTGCTTTTCTATGAAAGCTTGAATATATATAAAAATGGTAAGTGACTCCTTCTTGGATTCTATTTTGAGAAAGTGAGCAAGGAAGATGTTAATCAAAGGTAGAGAGGACTGCCTGTTTTCCTGCCTTCATGAACTTGCATCAAGCTGAAGAGATAAAAAATACGGAACAGAAATGAATGAGCTGTGGAGCATGTTGATGTCGATGAACTGCTGAATGTAGAGCAGGAGAGAAAATTGCGATTTTTAACTTGAGTCGTTAAGGGGTGCTGGAGAAAATGATAGTTGAATATCTGCAGAGGTGGGTTAAAAATATGAGATGTGTGCGGGGTGGGGTCTTCTGATGGGAAGGAGTGAGGAATAAGAAGGGATCCATGCCAAAGAAAAGAGGAGGTTATGTAAAGCTTTGCAGGCTGGAAGGACTTTGCCTGTTCTCTGAGTCACATCAGACATGACTGGAGGGATTTCAAAAGGCCTAGTTTCACCAGGCTCCTCCCCACTGTGTGTGAAGGACAGGCAGGAGGAGCCAACGACAGAGGTCCAGAGTTCTCACAATAATCCAGGTGAGAGATGTTGAACACTTTGTCAAAGCTGGTAGCAGGGAAGTTTGTCAGTCTCTACAATATGACTAGTTTCTGCCTGTATTTTGAAATTACCCTCAAGTGAGACAGCTACATTGTGGGATATGAGAGAAAAGAGAAAGAAAGTTGTTGAGACTGACTCCAGACTCCTAGCAGGAGCAATTGAGAGCATGAACAGTTTTCATTATGGCTGTGTCAAGTTTGTGGGGCCTCGTACATAAGAAACGAAGGGCGCCAGAAACTTAGGGATGACGGATATGTAACGTGCATGGTGTTTAAAGTCTTAGGAGCAGTGTAGTCATTAGGGGAACCAGAGTGATATGGGAGACCAGCAAATCTTGAGATCTGATGTCTTTGATATTAAGGGGTGGAATAAGAGGAGGGAGATTCTGTCCCAGGAAGAATGAAGATAAATAACTTGTTGAAGCAGCTGCTGAAGCAGGAAAACCAAGAGGGAGGGAGTAGAAGGAAAGAGAGGGAGAAGGAAAGGGAGAATAGGAATAAAGTAAAAAAGGAAGCAGTTCTAATGACGTGAAATGCTTTTAACAGAATATAAAAGGTCTGAGCTTAAAACTGACAACTAGATTGAGCTTTTCATGTGTATGTGTATTGTACAACCTTGGCAAGAATAATGTTGGTGTTGCTGTGGGTGTGGAAGTCAGATTGGGTATGTTTTAGAGAGAATGGAAGAAATTTCTTTTGTGATCCATACAGGGAACAAAGAAATGACATAAAAAAGGTAAAGAATAGGATTAAGAGGATTTTGTTTCAGTGGTCCTAAACATGAAAGTATGTAATAAATGGCAGAGTGAATAAGGAGGAAATAATTTGAAAAACTGTATATAGATTTTTTTTTTTTTTTTTTTGAGACAGGGTCTCGCTATATAGTTCAGGCTGGCCCTGAGCTCAGCCTCAGACTCACATCACAGCAATCCTCCTGCCTCTGCCTCCCGAGTGCTGGGATTACAGGCGTGAGCCCCCACGCCCGGCACTGTGGTAGGTGGTACTGGTTGCTGCTGGGTGTGAGTCTCCACGCCCAGTATAGTATGTGGTTACCGGGGATTGAACCCGGGTCCTTGTGCGTGCAAGACAGGCGCCGGAACCACTGAGCTAAATCCCCGGCCCTGTATATAGATTTTTTTTTTAAAAGAAGTTTAAATATGAAAGAGGAGAGAAAGGGAGAGTTGTCTCTGTTTTGAAGTCTGAAAAATGACAATTGTGGCCTAATGGGAATATCTAATAGAGGATAATTTAATATTATAGTGAAAGGAAGGTGCAACTGGAAGATTCCTTTCAAAAGACAAGAGAAGATAACGCCTGTAATCCCAGCACTCGGGAGGCAGAGGCAGGAGGATTGCTGTGATGTGAGTTGGAGGCTGAGCTCAGGGCCAGCCTGAACCACAAAGCGAAACCCTGTCTCAAAAAACCTAAAAAAAAAAGACAAGAGAAGATAAAACTCAGAACACTAACTTTCTTATATGTTCAGTTGTTTTTTAAAAAAGTACTAGTCTTTCCATATATTTTTATATTTTTAGAATACAGATATGTGAAAGAAATATTTTTGGTATTTTCTCAAATAGCCATTATAAGATACACATTGTAGGATGTTAGTGAACTGATGAATATTTAGATACTATTTCAATAGGTTGTTGAATTTTTTCATATAAAATACATAAGTTGGCATTTGTGCATTATTAAATATTGCTTGTTTATATTCTCATAATGCATTTTAAAACATTTTTCCTAATAAGCCTCACATGCACATGAATGAATTCTTGAATAATAAACCTTGCTTCATGCCATATTCTTATTATGAGCCTACTTCTTTCTTTTCAGCCATCCATGTACTCATTTATTAAAATATATTAAATATCCCATTGAACCATCAACCGTCACAAAGAATGCAACCATGATAACTTTTGTTCTTCCTCTATCTTTTCTTACCCTGCCAAAGTAATCATCTTTGTGAGTCTTTTGTAAATTACTTCATGGCTTTTTTGAATATCATTTTAGGTTATCTGTTTTAAAAATATATAATTTCCTTGAACTTGCTACATGTACATTTTTTATGTTTTTGTAGTTTAATTAGATATTGGTAAGGTTTAGTTTCAGTGTTGCTTACTGTTACAGAATGTTCATTTTGATTGCTGTGTGATATTCCCTTTGATTAGGAACACAGTAATCATCTGCTCTACTGGCAATACAGCATTTGATTGTTTCCAAGATTGTATTACTGTGAATTTTCTATCCCAAATTTCCTGCTGTAAATGTGCAATAGTTTCTTTTGCATATATCAAGGAATAGATTTTTTTTTTTTCTGGATCTTAGTGTAAGTGGGAGTTTGCTGTCAAGATAATGCTAAACTGTTTTTCCATGGTTAGTTTACAAAATTAAACTCTTTTTTACAATTAAAATGAGTCTTAGGATCCACCAGGAAAGTGTGTGTATGGGGGGTGCACTTGTGTGCATTCAAATCCATATACCCATCTGAACACTTGAAATCATATTTATTATAAAGAAAACCTTGAAATATCTGGTTTATATTGTGTCCTAATATAGTTTTGCATCTTTTCAAATCAATGTGGCCTTGAGAATTTTTCTTCTGTGAAGTGCTTCCTTTCATATTTTTCCCATGTTATTATTTGACTGAATGGCTTTAATTGTTTACAAAGTAGACCCACACTGTTAGAGGGATTATATGGTACAAGAGTCCCCAATCTTTAATATTTTTAAGTTAAAGAATATTTCAGAACTCTGTAGTGTTTTCTCCTTTCTCAGCTATAGCAATAAAAAGTTGTTGTTTTTTGTTTAATAATCAGGAAAGCTCATATTTCTATATTTTGTAAATGACAAGCAAAATTTGAGATTTTTTTTATCTATTTCTCTTTATTCCTTGATGTTGTTCTGTCTCAGAAATACTTGAAGTCTTTCAATTTTGGGCACCAGTAGTGTTTTGTAAGATGTAGATACCTCAAAATCCAGAAATGTTTTGTCAAGTGCCAGTTACAGAGACAGTTTGGACAGTTAGGACTGACTAGGTTTTAAAATCAGCAAAACATCTTCCATCTTTCTCATGGTGTAACAGTAAACTGGACCCCATTATTGGAGGTGAAATTAAATAGTGATATTTTGCAACCAAGTCTTTGACTATTAAAGTGGCAGTGGAAATTATCTGATACATGATTAATAGCCTTCCCACTTGCCCAGCAAGTTGAAATCAAGCTTAGATGAGATATTTATTTGATTTTGATCTCCACTTTTACTTTCAAAGAATTATTAAAGATCACCTTATTTGCCTTTAAGATTATCTATCATGTTTGTGAGACTAAAATATTCTCCCCTCCCCCAAAAAGAAGGTAGAAGAGAGAAAAGGAATAAAAACAAAATTTCTCTATTGCCAAAGAAGGATTTTGTAATAAAAGATGTCTTTGATGATACACGAATGCATGTAAAATTATAGGAAGAAGTCTTTCCAAGCTCAAAATGATCTGGTTTCTATGTAATTATGCTCTTAGTAAGGTTGATTTGAACATCCTAAATAGTAGTATTAGAGGAAGCGTCTCTAAGAATTATTTTTAATTGCATAGCGACCATTATTCATTGACAACTGATTTATCAGTAACCTATTACAGTTAAGACTTGGGATTGGTTCTGTGAGAGCATACAAATATAAATAAGACACAGTTTCTGCTTTAATTAAGAGATATTTTTAGCTTAACTGATGCAGCAAATGAATCTTAATTTTTCTTTTTTTGAGGGAGTTTAAAATCACTACTGAGATGATATTAGATACATAATGAGATTCATAGCTATTCAGCACCTCATTTATGTAAAGCGCTGGCTAGTTTGGGACTTCAAAGAGAGTACAGATTTCCTCTTTGCTGTCACAGGTCAAAAGACACGCTCACATGGATTGAAGGAAGATTGAAAGAAAAGGCATAGAAAGTGCTGTTGAAATAAAGTCCAGAAACAGCTCATGAACAAAACAGGAAATGTAGATACAGCATGTTAAATACCAGATATAAAATGTCATATCTAGTGAAATGTTAGCTACTAATTTATTAGCTTCTGACACAATATAGCATAGTAAGTCTAGAACACACTTTGGAGAATAATGCAAGGGAGTTAGAATTTTGGCTTTGGCGTATAGTATTTAGCCTCGCACAGGGAACCGAACCTATGACCTTGTGCTTGCCAGGCAGGTGTGGTGCCACTGAGCTAAATCCTCAGCCGAGTATTTAGCCTCTGTGAGCTAAAAAAAAAAAATGTTCCTGAGGAATGACCTTTGGAGGTGAAGTTCAAACAAAATAGTATATGGGAAGACCTTAGTATTGTACTTGGGATATCATGGATCTTCAGCAAACAGAAACTATTATATTTCTGCTCATTGTACTTTGGAAAAATCTGATATGTTATAAGCAGTTACACAATGGGTGCCCTCTCTCCATCCCCTTGCCATCCCCAGATCCAAACCACCATCATCTGACAATTTGCTTAGGACAGTAACCCCCTCTAAGAGCCTTTCTCCTGTTCTAGCTTCCCTATAATTTATTGTCCATACATCTGCCAGAATGATTTTGTTTTTTAAAATTTTATTTTGTTTATTTGTTTATTTATTTATTTATTGAGACAAGTTCTCGCTTTGTAGTTTAGGCTGGCCCTCAGCTCAGCCTCAAACTTGCATCACAGCAATCCTCCTGCCTCTGCCTCCCAAGTGCTGAGATTACAGGTATGAGCCACCACGCCCGGCACTGTGGTATGTGGTACTGATTTCTGCTGGGGTGTGTCTCCACGCCCAGTATTGTATGTGGTTACCTGGGAATTGAACCCCGGCCCTTGTGCTTGCAAAACAGGTGGCAGAACCACTGAGCTAAATCCCCAGCCCTCTGCCAGAATGATTTTGGAAAAAAAATAGTTTAATCATAAAACTTCCTAACTTTACCTCCTCTGTGGCCTCTCAATGATGATGCAATACAAACTGAACATTTTACCACAGTCTACAAGCAAAGTCAGAGCTAGCCTGAATATGAAAGGAAGAAAACCCAGGGGGAAAAATATAAGAAAAAATAAGCTGCGTGTCTACTTGCTAGGATTGTCACAACAGAGTATCAGAAACTAGCTGGCATATCAGCATAATTTTTAGTTTTTTGTTGTTGTTGTTTTTTGTTTTGTTTTTTTTTAAATTCTGGAGATATCAAGGAGTCAACAAGAGGCCTCTTCTAAACTCTTTTTCCTTGGCTCAGAGAGACAATCTAGGTCTTTCTATGGTGATGCCTAGGTGTGTGTCTATGTATAATGTTTGGTTTTGATGGAAGCATCAATCATATGGGATTAGAACTCACTCTGGTGACTTCATTTTGACATAATAGCCTCTAGTTAAAGGCCTTATCTCCAAATATGTTCACATTTCATGATGCTAAGAGTTAGGACTTGAGCGTGTGAATGTGGGAACATAATTTATCCCATAACAATTTCCTTTTGCATCTCTCCATCTTTCCCTGGCATTCCTCCAAGCTTTTTCATGTAGTTTTAACAGCAGACACCATGACATAAAGCAACTATAAATACTTTGCTTAAAAGATGCCACTTTTCAGAATGTGGGCTCTGGGGTGGATGCTCTGTCTGCAACACTGAAACCTTTATTCTTTGTGGCTTTCATTTCCCACCACTCTCTCCTCCTTTGCTTTGCTTAAACCTCACTGGCCTCTTTTCTACTTCTGCAGTAAAGTACAATAGAGCCCTTCCCTGACCTCGCTGTTCGTCCTTTCCAGTCCTTCCCATCTGAGATCCAGTTTTCCCAGCTCTTCCAGTTGCTTACGCTTATCCTGTGAGACTTTGTTTAAAAGTCACTGCTTTGAATAAGCAACTCTGTGCGCAAATCTCGTGGGCACTTTGTAGTCCCTTGTTCTCTTTTCAGCCCCCTTCCAGGACAGCATCCTGTCTTTTACTTCTTTCCGATTTATTCTCAGCAGTTTTGTTGGCTGTGGCAGTAGTGGTGTGGGTCTAGGGTCTAACATGTAGCTGTTGCTCATGTAGTTGGTGTCAGTGTTACAGGGTACAGTACTGTAAACACTGTTTTAGAAAGCAGAAGTGTGTCTATGTCTGTACATGACAGGAAACTGAACCATCACACAGAGGTACCCATTAGAAATGCAAGTTGTCAGACCCTTCCTTACAAATGATTCTTCAAGTCAGGAAGTCTGGAAACCTGGGCCAGCTTGGTGCTTTAGTCAGCCTCTAGGTGATTCAGATGTAGTTAAAATTTTAGTTAAAATCTTCAGAGTGATTTTCAAAGTAACTTCTGGTTTCTCAAGAATCTTGCCCATTTGCCAGAACGTGATCAACCTTAATTGTTGGGTCTTCTGTGTCTTCCTTGGCCTGACTTGCAAGGACAAAGTATTTCTGCTTTTTTGTTCTTAAGGAATTAGCATAGTGGCATCTTCCACTTTTGAACCTTTTCGAATGAAACTACTGTCTTCTAGAGTTTTACACTTATTACCTGCTTCCTGAATTACCATTTCCAGAACAATTTGGCTTTAATGAAGATTTTGCTGCCTCTCTGTTATCCATTTCCTCATTCAAATGAAAAAATGTTTAAACTTTTCTGCTCTCTAAAGGTATAATTTTTTAAAGAAGCAAAACCTGTGAAAGATAGACATGACCTACACTTTTTCTCTCACTGTACTTTTGAAGGCTGCGTTTTTTTGGGGGGATACTTATTCAGTAGACTTTCCTCATTTTCTCTCCATCTATCTTTGTGTGGCTCAACTTTCATGCTTTAGGGGAAAAAGCATTTGGATTCATTTTTATGAAACTAACTTTAGACCTGGACCATTAAGTGATACCAATTGCTTTTTGTCTTTGGAGGCATAAATCCAGTGTTCTAACCTATATCCAAATGATATATTCCAACTTGATAGCATATGTTATTATTTCCACTTATGGAGTATGCACCCCCAGGTCATACAGTTTTCGGCTTCCTTAAATGAAGAAATGATATTCAAGGGGGACAGTAATTTCTGAATTCTCTTTTAGTAATATCATATCATCTACAGGAACAACTATTATCATAAATATTCTGAGGACTAGAAAAGTGATTTATGACTATTATCTCATTTAATACTTTGAAAACTTATTGAAATCTTTACCTAGGGAGATATGAGATCTGACTAAAGTCATACAACTAGAAAGTACTAGAGCAAGTTTGGACTCCAGAACTCCAGATTTTAAACATGCTAAATCCAGACTTTGGTAATATTCCTTCATCTAAAATCTGTCAGGTCTATTATCATCATAACTCCACCTTTCCCTTCTACCCCCAAAACCTATATACTTGTCCATGAACTAGTTTTACTTAGATAATGAGAGAATCACAATAGTGATTATTATGGGACTAAAAGGAACTAGTAGGAAGTGAGTACTGTCATGAGTCACTGAGCCAATTAGATCCCTATAAAACTCTTCCCGAACAGGGCTAGATGATGCTGTTGAGGTTCTAAATAATTTGCCAAAGATCCTACAACATTTCCACCAGCAGAGTGTGAATGGAGGTGTCTTTAAGGAGAGCTGTGTTGACCCCATTCAGCACTGGTGATATGCCTGTTGTTAAAGATGACATGAACCATTCTTATCATTGTTTACTAGAATCCTCAGTTCTCCGATGATATACATTCCTTGGTAGCATTATGGTTTTTCTCCTCTTTACACTTCTGGCCATGTTTCCTCTTTTAGTAGCTCACTTCTTTGTAAATGACAGTCAAATGATAGACACTAAAAAAATCACAAAGGCTAAAAGCTTTTGTGTCTCTGTTCTGCCTGTTGTATCAGTGCCCGGGGTGATGTATCTTCGAATTGTGGTAAGTAATTGGAGTTTCTTTTTGCTCTTTAAGAAAATAGTGTTTCCTAGTTGGGTTGTATTTTGGTCTATACTCTTTTTAGAGATATACAACTTCACCAAAATTTGAAGATGCTTATAACAGCATGCTATTTCTATCAGTATTTATTCTAATTACCTAACTCATTGACCCTATAAAATTGTAATTATTTTTTCACACTTACTTACTTCATTTTTACAAGGTCCTGTCACAGAAGTGAAAACTGACATATATGTTACCAGCTTTGGACCTGTTTCTGATGTTGAAATGGTAAGTATTTGAGTAACTTAATTTACCTTTTGAGGTTTGAGGAAAATGTGCTAGAGTGGAGCCAATTAATATTTATTTTTTTGTCAATCACACAAAGTTGGAAAGTCAAAGAATGAGCAAAGGAAACCTAAAAGCGTATTAGAAGTAAAATTACTGAATTTGCATTTCTGCTTTCTAATTATTCAAATATTTATTGAGTTAGGTTTATTCTTTTTTAAAATTGATTTTATTGGTATACTTGATATACATATCATGGTCACAGTCGCGTTGAGAATTTGTACCAGTATATGACAGAACTTGGTTTTTATTATTTTCCATTCCCCTGCCCACTCTACAATCCCTTTGCCCTCTATATACATAAGCTTTGTTTACTTTTTTATCATAAAATTTTTTCTTTCCCTTCTTTACTTACCCCTGCCCCCTTTTCCCTTTGAATATTTTCTATTTCACAATATCTGTGATATATGCTGGAACTCATTTACATTTTAGTTTCTCATACCAGACAAAAGATACGATATTTAATCATCTGTGACCTATTTATTTCACTTATGAATATGCCCTCAAAGTATGTCCATTTGAGTATAAATGACCCAAATTTATCTTTCTTTATGGCAGAGTAATACTCTACTTTATAAAATAAAATACATCTTTACCCATTCTCCAGTTGTCGGACATTTGGGTTGTTTCCAAGATTTGGCTATTTCAAACTGAGCAGCTATAAACATGGATATGAATATGTCTCTGTGATATGACTCTTTTAATTCTTTTGTGTATATACCTAGCAGGGAAATAGCAGGGTCAACTGGGACCTCTCATCCTAAAATTTTTAAGGCATGTCCCACTGAGCTCCACGGTGGTTGCACCAGTCTACATTCCCACCAATAGTAGAGTAGGGTTCCTTTCTCCCTGCAGACTCGCCAACATTTGTTGTGGCTTGATTTTGTTATAGCAGCCATTCTTTGTGGAGTGAGATGGAATCTCAGTGTTGGTTTCATCCACATCTCTCTAAATGTTCATTATTAATAAAAGGAAGAATTTCCATGTTATTTGTTCTATAACATAATTTTGGATATAGTTTTTGTTCTTTAGAAAAATTAAGAATTATAATTAGTTCTGATTGCACTACATGTATACATAGTATTACAGTCCTACTCGAATGTGGTACTTTATCTTGGCCCAGCTGCACACACACCTCACTTTTTCCCTCTTTCCTGCTTAAGGAGCTTATATCACTAAGATCCAGTAAGGAAAAATTCACTCATCCAGTGGTATTCTCTTACATTAAATGTATTTATTTAAAATGACAGAAAGCCTACTTTTTTCTTGACCCCAGGATCCTAATGATTTGAACCTCATGGGTTATTGGACTAACTTTAATCTACTTTGTGAAAATACAGTTCATCTTTTAAACATCATTCCTCATTTTAAGACATGTCTACAGTTTTATCATTAATTATGCAATGTATCATTCACTAATTTTTGCTATCAAAAGTAAAGTACTACTGTCATTACCTGGTTCGGGCAGTTGCATTAAATTAAAGTAATTATTTTTGAATGACTAATGTTGTGGTGATTTGTTTCTTATGAATGTAAAAATTTAAAGGATCAAAATGGACATAATCTACTGAGGATCATTTTGCTCTTTTGATTTGAGATCATTTCTAGTCCTTTCATTTGGAGTAGTGTTTTTCTCTGATCAGAGAGGCTGGAGTTTCATGTATTTTCTGCATTATATGTGTGGTCACCTGTGATTTGAATAGGTCATACATTACTTTCCCTAGGAATATACAATGGATGTGTTCTTCAGACAGACATGGATTGACAAAAGACTAAAATATGATGGCCCTATTGAAATTTTGAGACTGAATAATATGATGGTAACAAAAGTTTGGACCCCTGATACTTTCTTCAGGAATGGAAAGAAATCTGTCTCACATAATATGACAGCTCCAAATAAACTTTTTAGAATTATGAGAAATGGTACTATTTTATATACAATGAGGTAATCATGTTTTTTTTTCTATCTTAGCTCTTTTTCTTTCTTTTTTTAACCTTACTCTTTCCCTTTCTTCCTTCCTTCTTTCCATCCTTCTAAGTTGAAGATCTATAAAGTTAACTTTAATAAAGGGTTGATTTTATTTAATTGTATTTTTCCATCATAGACTCACTATAAGTGCGGAGTGTCCTATGAGATTGGTGGATTTTCCCATGGATGGTCATGCATGCCCTTTGAAATTTGGCAGTTGTAAGTTATAATCAAAATTTTGTTCAAATTTCTGATTACTTCATGCAGAATGATATTTACATGTATTTCTAATTCTTCATAACCCAACATAAAAGTCATGATTCATGAGAAAAATTATCCAAGGTATGATGTTTAGGAGACTACTTAGTAACTAAAATTTTAAAGGAAAAAGTAAAACTCCCTGTCTAGAAACAAAGCTATGCCTTTACAGAGAGACTGGGTAGACGGAGTCAGAATTAATAGGTTAGTGGTCAGTGGTGAAATTTAGAGACATCTGAATTGTTTGTGTTGATGATGTATCACAGAAAGTGCAAACCATTTGTTTTCTTTTTGCCACTTTAAGTTTCTTTTGGAAGTAAAGACCTTTGTAGCAGGCCTGGAAAAAGGTTAGAGAAAGCTCATGATTTATTTATGTGATACAGCGAGTACAATAGGAGTCGCCTTGTGAGTGGGTGAAGCACGACCAAAGCACAGGAAGAGGTGGACATAGGAGAGAAAACGTTCCCTTACAGATCACAGAAAAGAGTTCAGATTCACCCAAAGACTACAGAAAGCCTTTGAAAGTATTTTTTAAAGGAGTGTGGCCCTTTTTGATTAAAGTTTTGTGATTTCCCTTTAGCCTTTCTATGGAGAGTAAGTTGTAGACAGGAATACACATAGAGGAGAGTTGGAATCTGTTGTTTTGGTACAAGCAAAGATGCCAGGGATTTAAACCAGGATGCTACTGAAGGAGTAAGTGGGGAATTTTGTAAAGATGAAGACAAGAGGATGAGATGAGTAGAGAGGAGAGAACATGAGATTCTTTTCCTCAAGCTGCTTGCTCTGAGATGGCCACAAAATGTGATTGCTCTTCTAAGGTCTGCTTCAACATTCTATTCAATCAGAATCTACCAAAAATAGATGCTGGCTTTTACTAGTGCTTCAGACTCATCGTTGTCCTGATTGTGAAACTGTCGCCTGCTGCTCTCTCTGCTCATTGCTTAACTTAATGAGAATCGGCAGCCACCAGTCTTTTTATAACCTCAGTAATCACAATGTTCAGTGGGACAACTTGGACCTCGAGAAAGTCATTTGCTTTCTGACCGATGATTGACTGAGAGAAGATAAAAGCGGAAGAAAAATGTGTAGGTAAAGAAAGGACGTGATCTCACTGGGGCCCAAGTGAACCTACTATTGTAGTGAGACACGATTTCACACAAGGTCATTCTTATCGAGAGGAAGTCCTTCCTGCTCCCTTTCACTGTACTTCTCATGAGAAGCTCTCTCCTGAGTGGCTGGAGCATAGCTAGTGCTCAATCAAGCTTTCTATAAAAATAAAGAACTCACATTTTGGAAGCTGATGTTTTTTGATTGAGAATTAAAAAGAGAGCCACATTATATTTGGCAAGTAAAAACTCTTAAGTTTTTCTGAAAAGAGGAAAACTTGGTGTTTTTAATTCAGAGTGAGACAAACTAGGAAAGAAAAGGCTATTCTGGCAAGGTAGGGTAGCCAAGATAAGGATACCCTATTTAAAATATCACAGACAAGAACATAGTATACAGGACTTTGAACAGTGTGAGTAGACCCCAAGAGATAAATGCTGACACATAGCTATGTGATACTAAATTACAATGCAAGCTTCATAGTTTTTTTTTTTTTTTTTTTTTTGGCAAGGTCATTTGTAAAGAAAATCTCTAGCTATTTATTTCTTTTGTAGAATTAAATAATTCCACTGAGGACCACCTATATTCTAGCCATTTTAGGAAGGTTTGTAGGGAGCAAGGAGGGAGCAATAACACACAATGCATTTTGGTTCTTTGGAACATATTTGTGTATGAGCCAAGCTGTCTGTTCTGGGTAGACTGGTAGGCAAGCAGCCGGTTTCCATTTGCACTAAACACAAAATAATAGAAAATGGGCTGAAATTGCCACTGGGAAGGATTTGTTGAAGACAGAAGGGAAAATGTACTGATTGTAAGAGTTTAAAGGTAGTGGAACTGGTTGTGTAATTATATTCCCTGGAGAGCTTCACAAACAGAATAGCCAGTTGTCACTGCAGAGTGGCTACCAAATTTCCTGAGTGTTGCCCACAGGCAGAGTCTAGAAGCGCTGACCCCTGGAGAGCTCCCCCACTAGTAGAGTTTGTTTTTATTTTGTTGTGTTGTTAGTGGGAGCATCTGGTACATGTCTAAATGGCAGCGCTGCTTTAGGATGGAAGAAGTCAGTATTGGTCAAGCACTGGGGGAGAGAAATAAAAACAGTAGGAGTTTGACAGTACTATTTGGGGGCTTAATGCATCTGTTTTTCAGTTGCTCAGCTTATTAGCACAGAAACATGGCCAAGTGCATTGATGCACACGGAGCCTTGTGGATGCCTCCGTTTCAGTCTCTTCTCCAGTTCTCGGGCACAAAACCAATAAATCCTGCTGAATCGCAAAGCGTGTTTGAATAAATCATAATGAAAGCTATTTTCATTTATTCCATCTTCCTTGAACATGCATTACACTTTTTCATGTTGATCATCAGTGCTGACACAAGAGAGCCCTGACTAGCCACCTTTTCTTCTCTCCTTCAGATGCATATCCAAAGAGTGAGATGATTTACACCTGGACAAAGGGTCCTGAGAAATCAGTGGAAGTGCCGAAGGAGTCTTCCAGCTTAGTTCAGTATGACCTAATTGGACAAACGGTATCAAGCGAGACTATCAAGTCGATTACAGGTGAGACAGTCAACGGCTGAATTCAATATGCTTCTGAGCATCAGCCATGAAATTCTGTCTTAGCCTTTTCATTAAAATATCTAGTTTTTTCAGGGGAATGAAAAACACATTTTCAGAAATGGAGTTGATGCATACACCACAGCTCAGAATTTCTTTATTTATATTTATAATTTTTTTCAGTTTAAAATAAATTGAGTCGGTGAGATGTGAGAAGAGAATCGGTTTTCTTATTTAGATGCAAAAATCAGTTGTCAAATGTATTAAAACTATTCTCAACAAAAGTATAAGGCAAGAACTCTGAGCCTGCTTTTTTGGGATGTTTTCTGAAAATTTTGTCTTGCTCAATTTTCAATCACCTTCTCCATTTATTTCTAAAATAAAAGTAAAATATAATTGTTAATTACAAAATACAGTGAGGGTGGACACTAAAATTGTCACACCAATCATTATCCATGATTCTTGCTTTAGAATGTGAATGGAATCATAGGAATCAGTTTTTATCATATTATTGGGAAAAATCAGCTGAGGGTAGCTTACTGTAAAAGTGTATCATCAGGAAAATACTAATTACGATGATAGCTGTTTTAGTCTACTTGTGCTACTGTAACAAACTGTCAAGAGCAAGTCATTGATAAAAATAGACGTCTGTTTCTCATAGTTCTGGTGGCTGGGAAGCTGAAAATTAAGGATACCCTTTCCTGTCTTTTTTTTTTTTTTTTTTTCTTTTTTGAGACAGGGTCTTGCTTTGTAGTTCAGGCTGGTTCTGAGCTCAACCTCGAACTCATATCACAGCAATCCTCCTGCCTCTGCCTCCTGAGTGCTGGGATTACAGGCGTGAGCCACCACGCCCAGCACTGTGGTATATGGTACTGATTGCTGCTGGGCGTGAGTCTCCATGCCCAGTATGGTATGTGGTTACTGGGGATCGAACCCAGGCCTTGCGCTTGCAAGACAGACGCCGGAACCACTGAGCTAAATCCCCTGCCTCTTCTGTCAGTTGTGAAAATACACAGCTGCCTTCTGTTGGGCACTGTCCTCTTATTTGTCCAGACAAATAGTTTTGAAAGATACTTAGGGTCTGAAATAGAGTTCCTTTTCTGGTTTGTTAAATGGCACCTTCTCATAATGTCCCAGTGAGAGTATCTATTACTAACAATACAAGATTAAATACTTAAACATTTTTAAGAGGATAGATATTAGATATTCTTATCTCAAAAATAAATTAAAAATGGGAAGAAACTTTTGGAATTAGTGAACAACTTTATAACACAGATGGTTGTGACGGTTATCCAAGTGGATACTTCCAGCTTACTTCCCTTCAAATGAACGAAGTTGTAGATGTTAAATATTACAGTATTTTGAGCCCAATTATACCTTGAAAACTGTTTTCAAAATTAAAGTGAAGTGAGGGAAAATTAATTAAGGTAAATAAAAGTTAATGTAGAGGCTCTTATTAAAAATATTTAACCTACAATCTCTTCTGCTCTATCTGCCTTGTATTAATCCACACATTGTCATGAAATCAACATTGTTCCTTTTGTCCTTTAAATTCCAGGATTTTTGTTTTCTAAACACCAGTCACAACAATCATCATTATAGAGTCGCCTTCTTCATATCAATTGTGAAACCATACAGGACACTTTTCCTCTTACCAAGAAAATCTTTTTTTAAAGATAATCATTTTCCATTCTGCAATTAGAGTTGAACACATGTGGAAATTTTGAGGTTATTAAATGGCTTCATAGTCTTAATGAGACCATTGCATCCTAAGTAATGTCTTAAAATGCTTTTTTTTTTTCAGAAATAATAAAAATATTTGTCAATGATTGCCAAAAGTTTTAGTTTAATTTATTAGCTGTCTAGGTTATGCCTCTGTGCTGTACATTTGCTTGTATTTTTCTTCCTATTATAGCATTTATATATGTAAAAATTTCCTTAAAATTAAATAATTTTTCATATGCATATATGTGTATGAAATATGTATGAGGGACATGTTTTTATATATTTTAATATATTTTATATATTAGTGGAATTTTTGATTCATTTGTTTTCAGAATTAAACTTACATTTTCATGTGTTTCCATTTTTAATGATTTTCTCTAAAAGTTAGATCTAGGTTTTGCTCTTAATAATTTCCAAAAATGAAAGCTGAAGCTGATTTGTATTAGAACTTCAATGCAGAAATCACTGCAGCCCACTGTTTTAAAGTCATTGTCCAATTTATTAATTGCTTAATGGCTACAAGGAATCATTACTCTCTGAAATAATGATGGCCAATATTATCTTGCTGCCCCAACCCCTATTAGTCATGTCATGTACTGGTACAAATATTCAATGTCAATTGTTATCATGATGTGTACATAAAATGTACCAATAAAATCAGTTAATAAAAAAAGAATCATATGGTTAGCATTCTTTGTATTAGGCAAAAAGAATTATTTTACATTGAATATTGTTTATTGGCCTGAAATAGGATCATGAAACTATTAAATGATTGCATGCAGAACCACTAATGCATTCTTTTTCATGTTTCTGTGGTAGGTGAATACATTGTTATGACAGTTTATTTCCATCTCAGAAGGAAGATGGGCTATTTTATGATTCAGACGTACATCCCATGCATTATGACAGTGATTCTTTCTCAAGTCTCATTCTGGATAAATAAGGAATCAGTTCCAGCCAGGACTGTATTTGGTAAATGCAATTTGTTTATTGAGTGTTACTGTTCATATTGTATTTTAGTTATAATTTAAGTGCGATAGCTATTAGATATTTCCAGCAAATATTAAACACCAATATATCAAACTGTGTGGGACAATCACATGAGCTTTCGCTGGCCAATGCAAAGCACTAACTCCTAGGGAGATCGGAGCCGTCTGCCTCTCCCTGTGGGACCACAGCAGCCCTCCCTGACTGAGAACTGATCAGGTGAAGACCAAATGTGAGTCTGGTTAACATTTCACTTTCAGTGGTATTGTTGGGCTTCTAACATAAAGCTGTGTAATTGAATTAAAATGATGACTAGGTGTTAAAATGAAATGCACTCGGAGCTTAAAATAAAACAAATCAAAGTCATGGCTGAATGAATACGAAAGCCTTACAATAATACCCTGGGTTTTAGTAAAGAGGAACAAAATGGAAATGCTTTAAGTGCATTGAATTAGAAGGTAGTATGTGCTGGTTTACAAGCTCATTATTATATTCTATCTACAGAACTTTGTTTTCTTAACCAACATTTTATCCTTTATTTTATGATAGATTTTATTTTATAGAGTTCTAAAGCATAACCAGTCCAGACCAGAATATACACACTTAAAGTTTTTGTGTCTGTTAATGAGACTTTTACACATCACCCGTGCTTTTATATCACAAATTCCTTATATTGTATCTTTTTTAAATTTAATATTTTTCTCCATTCTTTCTGTTTATTGTGAGTAATGAAAACATTCAGTGGTGGGCAAAGAAGGAAAATAATCAGAATTCCTCTGAAATGTGATCTTCAGATGAGATACGTCTCACTTTGCTTTAATGCTTAGTAGCACCAAAGCCATGTACAGTATCCCTTATCAGACAGTAACTGCAGGGAGGCTACTGAGAAGGGATTGGAGGGAGTGGGAGCCTTTTACTACCTCACCATCATTTAAAGACCTGTCAAAGGGATGTCTTAGTTTCCTCAATAAATGTGAAATCCTGCAGAGGTATTTCCTCTCTACGTAGCTACTGCCCCTTTAATCTCAGGTTCACTTAAGAAGATATTTGAATCACATCTGACAAACTCCTACAGAGGGCCAGTGTTATTGGTGGGAGAGGGCAGCAAGAAGGAGTAATCAGACTATCGACTTTGCAGAGTCATGAGGCTCAATTAAAGAATAACTGCACTTTGCAAATGGAATAGATTTTAGCTACACATGCAGGTGTGAAAATAAAAGAGGGGAAATAATATATCTAAGCATTGGATACTAACAGATCTGGGTGTGAAACTCACATCTACCACACATTTTCCCCGTCTTTAAATTGTGTTAAGCCATCTTTCTCATAGACTTGTGAAGGATTAAAAGCATTATGCCAGTACTCAGTACAGGAAACCTGGTGCACGTATTGCATATAACTTACTCTCTCATACTCTCTTCTGTAGGGGTGATTTGCTTTGTTCCAACTTGGTTCATTAGCTTTAAAAGAAAATATCTATTAATCTATCTAGTGAATACTATCAGACACCCTGAAATTCTTGATGCTCTTTGTCTCATTTGAAACTTGCACTAGTCCGCCATCATACCACCCTGAACGCAACTGATGTCATGTGAAACTCACACTAATCTTGGGCCATTATACATCATGTTCAAGGGCGGCCTGACTGGGCAATAAATACCTGCTAAGTCTGAGCACCAGGTTCAACCCTGGTAACTTATCTTAATACCAAAAACATTTCAGGAGCTGTCATCATTAAAATTGTTTAAAATTTATGTTTCTATAAGACTTTGTAATATGAAAATCACTTCAACAGGTATTATCATTTCTTTCTCTATCCCTAAAATTTTGGCACAGAAATTCTGATCCATCATAGCTGCCTATAATAAAACGGTAAGAGAGTCACAAGTGCAGACTTTGGCTCTACCATGAGAATCCACCATGTGCTAGCTATGAACTCTCAGTGAGTTAGTTCTGTTTCTTCGTACGTTAAAAGAGGATGAACGGTTTCACTTAACTCCTAGAGTTGCTATGAGGATCATAGCAGAGTTAATTACAATGAGACACTTGAAATGATGTTTAGTACATAACACATAATATATAAGGGCTGATTATTAGTATGTTATTCTATGCCATCCTCTACATCATCTGAGGATCACTAGTTGATACTATAATGTAAATAAGCTGGGTATTTTAGTACCTTTGTAGCTATTATTCTGTTTTACTTATTTCCAAACAATAGAAGTTTCCTAGCATTGGTTATAGCTGTACTCACCCAACATTTCCTTTCCAACTAAGGTAATATAAAGAAATTAAATAGCTTGTAGTAAAGCTGTTAATATTATTGGTCCCAAAGATGACAGAATTTTACATACAGCATTGGAGTCATCCCGTTCAATATACTTTAGCAAAGTAGACTGTTAATTTTTTATAGGGAAGGGAAATAGCTCAAAGCTACTGAGGAACATTATTGATAGTATCTCTCTAGCTTGAAAACTCTATCAATTTTCCTTCACAGCAGGTTAAGGGGATGTGGGGGCTTGTGGAGAATTTCAGAGTTGCTGGGCAAGAGGGTATCCATGTGTACTACAACTACTTTATGAGTGGTTTTCAATTTAAAAGTTGAAACTTATCTGTCTGTTCCCATGGGTCAAAATATTGGTTTTGATTGGTTTGGAATATTATGTCAACAACTAAGACTTCAAAGACCTAAGATGCATCTCAGCGGTGTTTATCAAACTGCTCATTGTGGATCTAGAATGGTACTTTCCTACATAAGAAAAATTTGAAATATTGGCAATCTACCTCATATGAAGTTTAGGTGAATATTAATTCTAGGCTAATTTTTCTCTTTCTGAATTTTCATTTCCCTGTTCCCTCATAAGGAGGGAATTGGCTGGGTCAGAAATGCATAGAGTAGGCACAACAAAGCCCCAAATCATCAGGGTGCATCTGAGAAGCAGAGTGTGCTAAATTCTTAGCAAGGGTCTTCTATCTCCAAACTTGTATGATGATTAGTTTTCTACTTACTCTAGTATGGTAAAACATTAGACATAAGTGAGTGCTAGCTGGCATATCTAAGTCATTACTGTTGGGTCTTCTAGGAATGGCTGGCCAAAACTTCACTCTGGGGTATTAGCAGCCTCTTTCATACTTCTCCCATCTCGAGGTCTCCTGATACAGTTCATCTTCAGCATTCTAAGTGTAAGCACTGGCATCAGTGCTGGAAAGCATCAAAACAGTGATGGCTTTGAAATGTTTTCAAGGTAGAATTATCTAAGTTTTTTAAAGCAAATGGGCCATCTTTTCAGATGCAGAGGAAGCATGCATTCTTATCTGAAGGTTTGGTTTCTATTTTCTTCTTTATTGTGTTCATTCAACCAGAAGATCTACTTAAAACCAGTTATATTAAGGACACTCTTATCCTACTAATGGTTTTTAAAAATTTGAGCAGTGGACAGAGAGGAAATTTCAGTGTCCACAGAGATGCTGATTTTTAAGTCTTAGCCAGCTGTTTATGCCAGTTACTTTCTGAGTTTTGTAGTCGTAAGATAGGAGCTACAGCATCTGGAGGGCTATTTCACAAACTTTAAAATCTTGAACAATGAAAGAGAAAGGAAATGGAACCACATATCCAGTATTTTTTTGTATTAGTGTCCACAGCATCATTCAAGTCATGAACCTGTGGCTCTGTCTCTCCAAATAATTGGGATGGAATTTTTGTTTCGTTACTCATTAACTGCATTACTGTTTTGCTTAATCCATGTTACTGAGAGAATTTTTCTTTCAGATAACAATAAGAAAAGTGGAGGTCATTACTTTTGGGTCAAGCAAGAAATCATTGTACTACCTAAACTAAGAAAAAGTACTGCTACATAACTTAAAAAGTTGTAGAGTACATCTGAATTCTTAATAGTCCATTGCTTTTAAATTATTATAAAGACAAATATTTTGATTTATGTTTAAACTTTGTAGCTATAGTTTTTCAATGTTATTTTAGGAGTTATGCATGTATCTTATAGCCAGCATGAGAATGGTACTTTGCTAATTTTTCCAGGCCTTTCTGAAAAAAAAAATCCAATATATTCATAATATTGCATTTTCCTAGCTATGATCTAGTTGGCTATAAACACTATTTTAGATTAATAAAAGACTAAGCAGTTCACAAAAGTTATAAAAGAGAATGTTAGCAAATGCTTGAATTTCTTTATGCAATTTGTAGAATGTTGTTAAGAGTCTGTAGCTCACGTGCTGTGCAGATGCTACAGTTTTTCATACTCAAAGCATTAAAGATTCAGGAGGAATCTGAAAGAAAATAGTTTCAGAGAAAATGGACTAGAGAAGAACTGGAAAAGCGAATATTTACCACCTACTTATCATGTGCCCTGCTCTGTATAAAGTGTTATAGTGACCCCTGCCTCTGTTTTCAACATGACTACTCTCAGGAGACCTCTACTCAAGTTGGTGAGTTCAAGGCCAACCTGGAGTACACAGTGAGACCCTGTCTTAAATAAAGAAAATCTCAAGTTGGCTATGGGGCTTACCTAAGTGCAGAAGTAAGAGAATAATACAAAGGCAGAATATAACTAAATTCCAAATTGAAGAGATAATGCTGTTTACCCTACATTAAACTTCCTAATTGTGGCACAGGCTCACTGTTTCTTCCAGATAAGATGCGTTCTTTACTTTTCAGCTGGGGACTGACATGGCCTGGAATTGCTGTTTAGATGCTTCTCGCTGTCATCATCTTAATCTTCACCATCACCACCACTATCATCACCATCATCATCATCCTCAGAATCCTTGTGTGTCAATTCCAGCACCTTTCCTAGACATTATACAGAATGACCTCATATGTATGTAGGAATCTCTCACAAGAGTCTCTAGGCTTAAGTAGGTATGTGTTACACAAACAGATATGAATGGAAACTACATTCCTTTATAGTTCCACTGGTAAGTAGAGTCTTGTGTTGAGGATGGTGACTGGCTTTTTCAGTAGGCTGAAGAAGGGACTTCCCTGAAAGAGATACTTTCAAACTCTTCTGATGGAAGGAAATGCCTTTATTCTTGTTGCAAATATTTTTCTTCTAAAGTGATGAGTGATAAGTACCCTATATTTTAGAAGCCAATTTGCCGTAGAAATTTATTTGCCTTAGAATATACTTTTATAATTTTAGCAAATTATACTTCTGAATGAGCAAATCTGTTATTTTAGCTCAATACATAATATTTTGGTAAAGATTCAGCTGGGTGTGGTGGTATAGGCTTGTAACTGCAACACTCAGGGGAGCTGAGGCAGTCTAATCTAAAAATTTAGTGATTTAACAAGTCTCTGTTTCAAAGTAAAATTTTTTATAAAGGGAATCTGGCAATGTAGTTCAGTAGGAAGGCCTTAGGTTCTCCCTCCAATACCAAGAAGAAAATAGAATAGATGTATCTATAACTTATGCTTTTTCTGGCAGTAATTTGCAATAACATTGGGAAATGTTTCCCCAGGAATTGCTGATGCTTCAATTTACGAGGTCATTGTTCACATCTTCCCACTCCTGGATGAGAGTCATTACTTCATTGAATCATCCATCCTGCTAGGTGTATATTGATTCTTTAGGTATATTGGCCCAGATTCCAATATAGATTTTCTGTATGCTACCTTTAATTTTTATAGTAAATTCAATAGATATCAGTGGAATTCTAATGGGTAGTGTAAACAATCCAAATCACATTGAGTTAGTGATTAAAAGAGGGTGGGGGAAGAGAATCAAGTCGTATCATATTCGGGTATAAACTCTCAGTGTTGAATACGATGATCATGTGGATTCATAATGTACCAAAAAATGTTTGAATAAAAATAAAAAGAGGCATGAAGTGAACTCTGCATCTATTCCGCCAAAGCTTGTGCTTGGAGCTATTGATCCTCCAGCACTCAAATCGTCCTCAGTGAGGGTTTTGTTTTGAGTTACTGTTAATTTTAGTAACCTCATCCCACCTAATCTTTCAGGGTTTCTTTCTTAGTTTGTTTTGCATTGAAATAATAGTAACCTATTTTGTCTCTGCTCTTTTGCCCTAAAGGAATAACCACAGTCCTCACTATGACCACACTAAGCATCAGTGCACGACATTCTTTGCCCAAAGTGTCTTACGCCACCGCCATGGACTGGTTCATAGCTGTCTGCTTTGCTTTTGTATTTTCGGCCCTTATTGAGTTTGCTGCTGTAAACTATTTCACCAATATTCAAATGCAAAAAGCCAAAAAGAAGACGTCAAAATCAGTTCCGGAAATTCCAGTGGCTCCAGTGCTGAGTGAGAAGCAACCTGAGGCTCCACTGCAGGTACTTGACTTAATCTCCTTCAGTTTGAGATTTAAGGTTCTTAGGGGAAATTGTGCCACCAGGGAAAATGCTAATTCAGAAATATCAATGCCAATTTCTAAGTAATTTAGCAGTATTGGCAAATAGAAGAAGGGTTTATGAATTCAAACTTTAAAACAGTGATTAATAGCTTAAACATTAACCAGTTCTGAATGAGCTGGGGGTAGATAAAACGAGTTTCTTTTTAAAAGTTTCTTTCAGAATTAACAGTCTTTCCCAGGAAAGGAAACAGCTCATGTCTACTGCTAAGAAGAACTTGGGGATGTCTTTGAGTGGGTTGGGACGGCATTTTAGTGGAATTCATTGAACAACAACAACAAAAAAAAAAAAACAGTGGTTTTAGCCCCTTATTGGAAACTTCATAGAACTGGTTGTGTATCTCTGTTTTAAAGAAGAGAATAGAATGAGCCAAGGTGACGGATGAATCTCTAACTGAGAATACATGCTGTCAATTAGGAAAATGTAGAAAGTTTAATAGGATCTAGTATAACATACATTTACATCATCAGAGATTCTGGGACTAAAATAATTTTCTCACAATGATTCTAATTGTATAAAAACTGCAAGATCTTTATGAAAACAGGACATCAAACAGGCAACAACCCATTTTCCTTTCTTCCTCACTTTCTTCTCCAATATTCCACTCCTAACATCTCCAGAACTCTCTCCTAGCCTATTGTCACTTGCACAGCTTATTTAGATAGTTGGCACAAACATTAGTCTAGTACCCAAAGTAAGTGTTTAGAAATTACTGATTTTATTTCCTACCAATGTCAGATAAGTATCTTCTTCATTCATTCACTCAGTCATCCAACACATATGTATTGAGTGCAAACTATCAGACACACCCTAGTTAGAGTCTAAGAATCAACAATATATGAAACAACAACAATAAATCTAAATTTGCAATATGAAGTTTAATTTATTTGTGTGGGACAAGGCAGGAGAAACCAACAATCTTTGAAAACAAGTAGAACAATAGTTGGTTTGGTCTGTAGGCGGAGTGCCATGATGATATTACATCACAGATAGAATCAGGCTGTGAGGAGCAGGATGCTGTTGGAATTTCATTCTTCGAAAGAAGACAAAGAAGTGAGGTTAAATGTGGGCCTTGCTGGGGATTCCCTGCTCAGACCCCTAAAATTTATAGCTCTGCTCCTACAGGGCTTTGTACAGGGCAATGGCTCTAGAAATGGTGCTCCATTAAGGAAGTTTAAGTAACTTATATTTTTCTTTAAATGAATTCTTTTTATCAAGATTTTCAAAATTATCAAAATGCATTTGGCATACAAATTTTAGTTAAAAGAGTAATGACCAAATGTGCAGTTTTATACTTTATCCTCTTTCTCATATGTAAATGTGCACTCTCTGCCTTTTATTATTTTATTTTGTTTTACTCTCTTGTGTGAAAGGTTTGATTGAAGAATTCCATTTATATCTTTATAAAATTCTAGTCTTCGCTTCATTTTGTTTCTGTTTTTTAATTGATTTATTATTTTATTTCAATTCCATTTTTCTGCAGGTTAATTTTGTTACTCTGCTAGCTCTATGAGTTTCCTTATTATTAATTTTCACTGTTCTTTATTTAATATAAAGTTGCTTTGGTAGCATTGAGATTTTCTTTGCTTAGCTCTGGACATAACTCATGATGCTGATATATAATATAATTATTTGCTAAATATTCTGTAATTACATTGTTGCTTTTTGTTTTGAGCTAAAAATATTTGAAAATAATATAAAAATTTCCCAGTGGGATTTTCTTCATCTATATAACTCTGTTAATTTTTCATTGTACTATGTTCATAAATATTCCTGAACAGATTTGAATGTGGTGCATATTTACAAGGTACCATGAGATATGCTAAAAGCTTATAAATGTTTAATAGCGACTTGAAAAGAGTTAATTTTTTGTTATTAAATCTTTTTTATTTTAAACATTATTGTTTCACCATTTTAATTCACCTCTCATCTTAGTGATTTTTCAAACATTAGTATGCAAACAGTTCTCTTAAAAATATTGAGATTGAATTTTTTTCCATTTTAATCATTTTTGTTTTATATATTATGTTGCTCTGACATTCAAAATGTAAAAATTCACAGTTGCTCTATTTCCATATCAGTTCATGCATTTAACCATAAAGTAAATTTTTCATTTTTCTCACATAGAATGCCTTTTCCTTTGAATTCTACTAGATTTAATTTCAGTTTTTATTCTTTTTTTATGATGCGGGGGATCAAACTTACAATCTTGGTTATGCTAAGCAAGAACACAAACAGTGAACCATACCTCTACCCCTGATGTTAATATTTTCTAAATTTGTTCTAAAAATATTAACCTTGCTCTTATGTCTTTATAATTTAAAAATTGCTATTCTTTCTCTCTTCATGTACACTGAAAGTTATGTTATATTTTATATCATTAGTGACAAAATTTAAGTTTAAAAACAATATTATTTCAACTTGTGATCTTCTAATAATGTAGAAGTTATAAAACAGAGTGATTATCCTACGTAGACCTTAACTTTACCAACTTTAGGATCACTGAGACTTTAGATTTGGAAATGTATTTAAGTATGGTTATATGTATATTTCTTCATTTAGAATGGATGGAAATAATTCTCTTCGTTTCTGCAAACTGATGAAACTACTTCGGTGCAATGATGAAATATTATAAACTTGGAAGTGCCTCTTAATCAGAATAAAATAATTCTGGAGATTTTGAAAGAGGGAGAAAGGATGTATCATTTTCTATTTGTTTTCTTAAACATATTTCTTGGTGGTACCAATTGACATCGCCAACAAACTCTTGCTTGAACTTATCCCATTGGCAAAGTCCACTCTGATATAGTAACTTCCCAGTTTGGGAACTTGTTGTGTACACGTGTCATTGCCCAAAGTCAAGAAGTACAGTGTGTGTGTGAAGGGCATACAACCATATCGTTCAAGTACCGAGAAGGACTATAGAATAAAATTAGCCAAAATATTCATCATGTGTTTCATTTTTCTGAAATGTGTGACTTTGCTTGTATAATAACTTAGATCTTTACATAAATTTAGGTGAAGATCATCTGTATTCTAAGGACAGGTATTAATGATTTGTTTCACCCAATTTCCCAAGCCCCACTTCCTACCAGAGTGCAGCTGGCTTTGTAGTCTTGGTTTCATTAAATGGCTTCAGTATCAAGTTCGACTTTGAATGTTGAGAATATATTAAAATTAAGAGGGAAACAGGGAGAGGATAGGCAAAAAGAGAAAAAGAAATCAAGAGGAAGGACTGTGTTAAGAGCAAAACTTTAAAACATATTGCTGAGAAAAAAATAGTCTAAGAATTTGCTGAGGTTTGGAGTTTCAATAGTGAGTCTAATCAGACGGCTGAAATTTTCTTATTCAAATATGTTACAGTGTGTACTACAGTTTACTTACTTGAATGATGCTGCATTTTCTTAAAATGTGTTTGAACCCCTTCTTTGGCATTGACTGTGGCATTTCATGTCATTAATGGTTCAATAGGCCTTTGGGAAACTCGTTTGTAGTTCATTCAATGTCACCATATGTGACCTGTGGACTGTTAATGGCCTGCCAGAGGCTTGTGGTGGCCATCTCTGTTCTTTGGGATCTGAAAAGCTTATGGTTTATGACATATTCGTCAAGTGACGAGGAGAGGCCAATTAGCAGAATGTGTGAACAGTGCTCAGTAGCTTGAGTATGTCTTGGGTTGCTTAGCAGGCAGAGCGCCTGTTCTGTTTCTGCTCATCCTCACCTTTATTCTTCCTTTGGCTCTATCCTCATATCTGAAAGGAGCTCCTGTCTTCTGGATCTTGTGGGTTTATCCTTCCATCTTCATACCACTTTTTAGAGTACTTCTCACTGACATGAGTGATTTGGATGAATAGGATAATCTGAAAAATAAGTACTGTATACTTTTTAAAAGGAAAGCTTTCTTAATAAAATTATATTTTTTTTAAAAAATCACTTAAAATATATTCTTTAGTTCTTTTCAGTCAGGGTATACATTAATGTATACATACCATATCATAAGGCAAAAGCTCAGTGGCGTAGAAGAATGCCTAGCATTTGAACCTTTACTTTTCTTAGGTATTGTGTGATGTAATTTACATGTGTTGATTGCAAGCTCACATTAACTATTTTTCTAAGGCTTCCAGAAAGTGTATACTTGTGAGGACACAGCTAGAAAATGTAAATCTAATACTGAAATGAATTCAACCATGTCTGTTGTGGAGCTTGTTTACCTAACTCTACTTACAACACTTAATTTACTATATATCTATAATGAATGCATATATATACAGTACCTATATAGGTATCCGTACACATAATAAGCTCAGTATAGGTCTTTTTGTTCATATTTATCTGAAAAATTAACAAATGCATAGTAGTGAATACTTTGTATACAATAGTAGGAACTTTTAGACATCTATAATCTATAATTTAACTATAGTACTTTACAGAATATGTCCTGTTTCATTTATGTCTTACCAATAAAGTAATTATTAGTTAGAAATGAAGTAACATGGCTAGTTAGTTGCAGTTACTTAGTGGGACAATGAGCTCCGTGTTTGTATAGCTCACTCCTTAATTACTTTTTGGGTACGTTGGGTCAGGGGCATGCAGAATGAAAAAGATGCTGGGGTATCATTCACCAGGTTGAAGAAGAGAAATGAAACACATTTATTAAAGCAACTTATTTGTTCAAGTTGAGTTGTCCATAGCAGGACATTTTTCCTTAATTGCAATAAGAAAAGTTTTTTTTCAAATTATAAGCATATGTTTTTCTTTGTATTTTCTACTTAGCTTATTTTTTGTTGTCTTTTCATGTCACCATATCTGTTCTGCATAGATTTTTTAAATATTAAAGTGCTATTTGTAAAACTCAAGAGGTATTTTCTTGGCTTGGGGTCTTTAAAGAAAAAATGACATGAAAAATATATAAATAATTCAAGGTGCACCTTGGATTCAATCATGGAAATGCCTTCATTAGAACCTCCTTTTTTACTATTTATTGTTCAAAGTCAAACTTTTGTGTCATTTCCCAAAAGAGGCTCAGTCTTAGTCTTCTCAAACTGAAGGGATCTTGAGGACAGGATCTCAGATCCGTATCTATAAAGTAAGAGCAAGGACACAACTCATAGAAAGTAGGAAATGTGGTAAGTAAAACCAGTATATTTTTCACCAATTTTCAGAGATATGTGTCTTTTAGATAAAAGTCTTTTTTTTACCAAAAATAGGCGGGAAAACAAGATAGATGTTAAGTAGTACACTACAGCCCAGTCACTGTGAATTTTTAGGATAACACTTACCCTTACTGTTCTTTTTGTCTTTGTTTTTAATTGCACAATAGCCATAGTTATGTTGCACAATGAGGAACCTCAGTTCATGTGCACATGGTCTAGTGGTCTTATGTGAGACACACTTGGCTGGAGTTGTCTCATGGGCAGCAATAGAGAAATGAGGATACTTGGAAAAAGCAGCAAAAATAAGAGCCATGGCAGCTATATCCATGAGTAGCTCATTACCTCGCAGTCATTTTGGCCTTAGCACTTTCACAGAGACCAAGGACAGTGAAATGGTGCATGTGACGATTCTCAGTGAGTGTACACACTTCTTTTTATTCTTCAAGTGTACAAATTAGCTCAGTTTCTGCCACTAACCATTCTGAAAAATCCTCTTACCAATTCTTTTCTTTAAATAGTCTAAACTAATGTGCAACAAATTCTTATTTTTCTCTTTGTTCTTATTTCTTTCAGCTCCTAATTACATTAAAATCTCTTTCTTTGGTAGTTAGAAAAAGGACATGAAGCAGTACTGTCAGTTCACCTGAGATTTAGTGTGTGCCTGAAAGAAGATCGGTGACATTCTTTATATCTTCCATAGGTAAATACCTCCCCAATCACATACAATTTAAATACAATTAGTAAGGCTCGTTAGGCCTACAGTGATTGTTTAGTCACACAATCATTAAACTGTATAATTTAAGTGTCAATAATATCAAGGTTAAATTTCATCTTCAAACATATGTTTCATTAGTTTTTTTACTTTTTTCATGTGCTGAGATATGATACGCTAATGTATGGGAGCAAATCTCAACTATGTAGTTACTTGCCCCTACTAAGCAACTGTTATGAAGTAATTGCCACTCAAGGCATTGAGAATTCAAACAAGAATAAAATCTACAAGCTTAATCTAGTGAGGGGCAGGCTATTAATCTTGTGAATGACAATGTTTATATGCAGAAGAATAATGGGAGTATCAATTTTAGAGAAATGGAAACATGTTGATGGTCGTTTGAGCTTAGTGTCAGGTTTTTACTGCTAGCTTAGATCTTCTGAATACTGATACTTCTATTCAGTTACATACTGGGAACCTGTTATGAATATGAATATATTTTTGGAATATCTTTTAAGTACTAGTATGTTGAGAATACCATGCTTCTTTCCTTCATATTTAGGAGTGTAGTAGGAAGGATATAATTGAGCAATTAACTTAAAATAGATAATGACAAATGAGCAAAAACTGTCAAGGAGAGGTGGAGGGGATGTAATGAGGAATTGCATCAGAGAGAGTTAAGCTGAGACATCAAACTGGTTTCTGAAATGCACAAAATGATGAGTGAAGGGATATTAGGAAGCAGAGAGATCTGTTTTTCAGATGAGAGGAGAATAAAAGATGGAAAGAAGTAGGAAGGAAGGAAGGAAGGAAAAAGGGCCAAACTGACAAAGTGGAAATAGAACATTTAAAATTGGGAAGAAGAAGAGGTGTCTGAGGGAGCAGAGAGAGAGAAGGGAGGGGAAGGAGATGGAAATGGAATTAAAATGTGTTATGGGCAAGTGCAGACTTTCCCTGATAAATGCAATCATTGTGTACTGCAGGTATGTATCAATAAGAAAGAAAAAAACAAAGTGACAAAGGAAAGAAGCAGTCAATATTATTGAAGCAATATTGTGCATATTTTGATAATTATCAGTAATAATGTCAGCAGGAAAGAAAAATACCAGTTTTGGCATCATAATTGAAGACAGGCCATTTGCTTCCTCAGAAGGAAAATGCCAAACATTAAATGCTTCATTAGGAAGGCTGGATGTATTAGTTAGTGTGCAAGGAAGAAATAAGACAGTTTGTTAATATAGAGTAATGCAGTAGGTCATATGTGTGGAGATGGTGTAGATATATGTTTTATATAAATATAGATTAATTATACATTTGCCCATTTACCTTAATGTACCCTGAGTTTATAAATATAACAAATGAAGAATTTATGAAATATATTTAGCATAACATTTAAGAATGCAGCATATTGCTATGATTATAATCATTATCCTTTATCAAGTACCTAAGTACCTACTAAATGTTATGTGACATGCTAGTTGCTTTATGTGTGCCATCTTTAATCTTCAAACAAACCTTGAGATGAGTCATTGTGCGTTAGCCGCATAATTTTATGGTTGAGAAAATGGAAAGTTGGTGAAGTTACTCAGATCCTGTTGTTTCAAGCAGTAGGTTTGATATTAAGCCTTGTTTGGTATTGAAAGGAGATGCTTTCAGATGTGTGGTTCTGCCCTGTCACCCAGAAATAAAGACTCTACAGACGCGAAAGAGTCTGTCTCTACTCTCAGGTCTCTGTGTAGAGGTAACTGTACAACCCAACTCTTGGGTTTTCATTTCTACATGTGTTAAATGCTTCAGTTAAGAAGGGCAAAATATTAATTCCTTCTAATTTAAAAATCTGTGCCACTATAAATTCATTCACTCTAAATTAATGCAGTTTGCTCTACCCTGTCTAGCGTATGCTTACTTTAGTGCACAAGATGTATGGAGAGCTGGTTAGTGGGAAGTAGTTCTTTCTGGGGTCATTGAGCCACATCAAACTAAGTTTTCAGGTTATTTTGTGCCCCAAAATACTGTATATCTATCTATCTATCTATCTATCTATCTATCTATCTATATCTATATCTATATGCAATCTGTATATGACTAGACTAAATTGATGATTTTATATATATGATTACACACACACACACACACACACACACACACACACACACATATATATATATATATATTTATAGATGAAGAAATTGAATCACCAGAGTCTGATTTTCCCCAAATCACCCAGCTACTAAGTAACAGAGTCAAGATTTAAACCTTAATAGTGTACATCCATCTGTGTGCTGAAAAACCACTGCGCATCACTGTCCCTCAGTTATAACCCGTAACTTCCACTGCTGACCTCTGCTATGACTCTGGACATCCGGGGCTTCTACCTGTGCCACATAGGTTTTATCTGAAGATTATCTTAATATGTACATTGTTAAAAGTATAAGCCAAACTTGAAATTCTGTCCTGTTTGTGTAAGCTCTGTCTCTTAGCCAGTAGTTTAGGAAAGTCACAGAATATTAATGTACTTTACAAATCTCTAGCTTGGCCTAATGTACTTCTTTTTCAAGGTTAAAACTCATCATCAATTTGGTCTAGTCATTTCAACAAAGTATAGATTAAATAATCCAGAAATTTTCTATATTTTTCTCATTTTAAACATTTAAAAACTTTAAAAAATATTAATTTTTATTTGAACTAATCTATTTTGAGTGCATGGATTCATCTACTCAACAATATTTGTTTATATGTTCAAAAATTCTATTTTAAATGTGATGTAAAGAAATTTTCTGTAAAGAAATTCAAGAGAGAGTTTTTTCCATAATATATATCACAGTATAGTGATATAAATCATTAAATAGTAAACACCTCATAGGGTTCAAAGTACACTGTAGAGAAACGCAGTGTATGTAGGAGGCAGGGATTGGTGGACTGTGTGGACTGTTGTAAGGTGTCTCTTATTGGTCACGAGCCATGGAAAGAAATAGCAAAGCAATAAACTAGCTCTTTACCGTATATATCATTAGTTGCCTGGTGACTGATGGCTGGTGAGGAATGAACCAACCTAAAGATCATTTCAGAATTGCCCCATAATGTATAACTGCTTCCATATTATTGAAATTTTTATTTTTTGATTTACTACTTGTCTAGCACATTTGGCACACATTCAGATTTCTTTAGAATGTAGCAGGTGCTCGAGATATATTTACTGACTGATTTCAGCTCTTCATGTCATTGAGACAGAGATTTGTAGCGAGGGACTGCAAAATATGAAAGCAGCGCACTATCTGTTGGTTAAATTGCATTGGAGTCTGTAAAACCGTTGGACTGTCATGGGGAGGTTTTCTAAAAGGTGCTCCAGTCTTTTATTGATTTGATCTTTTTCCATCTATGTCAGCAGCGTGAGTAGGCTGATACTTCTTTTTAGGGTGAACAAAAAATACCAACTTTAAAAATACACAACTGCTTTAACAACTTTGCTCAACATTTGGTTATATTTTCCAGCGAGTTCTAGTCCCTAAGCGACTGAGTAAAATTATTCATTCCTTCTGGTTTATTTGACTAAACTGCCAATTTTCCCTTTGCTATTTTGGGGAGTTAATTTTCCCACAATATGATATACATCTCTAAATTTCCAACTTTTTTCTCAGCCTCAGATGATTTAGCAGTTTCAAGAAATACCAGTTTGTGTGTGACTTATTTCACTTAAATGAATTGGAGGTATTATGTAATAAAAATGTCTTTAGTTACAGAACATTATTATGTATTTTGGTGAATTTTCCACATTTAAAAAGAAAGAGTACATTCTACTTTGATTGTATGGCATGAATTGCATTTCTTAATATTTTCTAGTTCATTAGATTCCATAACTATTTACCTGCCGAGGTTCTTTGCTTGAGTAATATGTCACATTCTTCCCTAAACTGTCTTTTACTACCCTAATCAGTGATCCTTAAATTTCACTTTCCTCCAAGCTAGTTATTCTGTAACATTCTATTATTTTTATCCTGGTATTTAGCTCTTGAATTTTTTATTTCTAATTTTATAACTTTGATATCTTCTTGTTAGTGACCAACATGGAGATTCCTTTATTCTTTTTGGTAGTTTAATAACTCTCAAAGTAATTCACTGAATTTTCTTCCTCCCATGCTCC
>PVIR01014233.1:0-40668 GCA_004026965.1 Petromus typicus | reverse complement strand
TACAAGTGGAGAAGTGACACCCGGTAATGCTGACTGGGTGGAAAATAGACTACAAGTGGGAGAGACAAGGCAGGGGCAAGGGATGCTGAAGGAGCCTCTTGCGGTGATTCAGTCAGGTAATGACAGCAGCTTCAGCTAAGGGGATTCCAATGGAAATGGTGACAGGTAGTGGGGTGTTAGATAATGTTTAAAAATGTTTTTCCCACTTTGAATATTTTCTGAAGTACAGCTGATAGAATTTGCAATCTGGGTGTCACAGTAGGGTTGAAACCATAATTGAATGGCTCAAGAGAGAGAGAAGAGAAACCGTGGAGGTAGAAAGAATGAACAGCTTTTTCAAAGGCTACTGTAAAGTAGCTGGAGGTGTAGCTCAGTTGTGCACCCTCAAAGCCCTGAGTTTGATCCTCAGGGCGTGTATCTGTGTACACACACGTGCACACGCACACACACACACACACACACACACACACACACACACACACGAGCTGAGAAGCTGGGTGTGAGGGATGACACACTGCTGTAATCCCAGTACCTGGCAGGCTGAGGAAGGAACATTGGGAATTCAAGGCTAATCTGGGCTGCATAGCCAAGGCCCTGTCCTAACAGAGATAGGAGGTGTTTGGGTTGAGGGGAGGGGTTGAAGGGGAACAGTTTTTCTTTTGGTGATTCTGGGGACTGATTAAACCCAAGACTTGCTAGGCAAGTGTTCTCTTACTGAGCTACAACCTCAGTCCTTATTTTATTTTATTTTATTTTTGAGACAAGGTCTTGCTAAGATGCTCAAGCTGGATTTGAACCTGTGGTCCTCCTACTGCAGTCTCCTAAATAGTTAGAATTACAGGCACACATCACCACTCCCAGGAAGAGGGTGCTTTATGAAGAGCTGTAGAATCATGCCTGTTATTGGAGTGATCCAGTAGATAGGGCAAATTCGGTGATGAGGATGGTTGTCAGAGCCTTGTCGCTGAATGGAATCTATTCCCAAGTCCATTACATTAGTTCATTCATAAAAATCGGCAGGAAAACGAAGGAATTGGGCCACAAATGCCCATGGGGGTTAGACGGGTGCCCAGGAGCCTGAGAATGTTTTCTGCTCAGTAAATAGGAAGCAGATTATGAGCGGGTGTGGACAAAGGTAAGGTAGGTCTGTGGAGAGAGAAGACTGTGGAGTGGTGCTCCAGGAGCCGACTGAGGAGGCTGTGGGAACCCTGTAGGACGGTGGGAGCAAAGGCCCTTGGAAGGAGAGGTCATGGAGACCCGCACTGAACTAAGCCGCCGTGTTTCTCTCCCGCACAGGCAAAACAGGCTTCTCGGAAGTAACAATTTACCCTTGTGAACGTGCTGTCTGCCCTGCTACTGCTGTGGTCACTGTAGTTCACGGTGAAAAGGAGGTTAGTTGGTGAGGACTTGAAGGCGGGTGGAGATGCAGTCCGTCAGTCCGGTGCTGCGGGAGCGCTGGACACAGAGGTGGGGAGCTTGGCCACGGTCAAGTTCAAAGACTGGGAAGGAGCCGACCACAGCTGCTGAGAACCTGGGCGCTGGGGGCGTTCGCGGCAGTGACTCCGCCCTGGGCTCCAGGGCAGGGGCCCACAGCCTGGGTGGGACAGGGCCGAGCTGAGCCGTTCGCGCCTCGGTTCCGGCCGGGCGCGGACCCCGAGCTGACCCTGCGGCCCCGTCCGAGCCCCGCCCCCCCGGCTGGCGCAGGGCGGGCCTGGGCCGGGCGTGGGGAGGACCCGCCCCGCGCGTGTCCGGTGTCCTCTCGGCGGGCCCCCCGCGGGCGGCCGGCCACTTCGCCCCGGCGCTGCAAAGGCGACAGCCTCCTCAGGGGCGGCTGCCGGCCGGCTGGCTCAGTGCGCTCCCGGGCCAGGTGCTCCCGCCTTTGCCCGGCCCTGTTGCGGTGCCTCGGGGCGCCGGGACTGTGGCCCAGCCATGCTGTGCTGCTTGCTGCTGAGGGGCAGCAACCTCCCCAGCGCGAAGAAGGAACGGCGCAGCGACCCCGTGGCCAGTCTGACTTTCCGAGGTGAGGTGAGAGCCCCCGGGCGCCGCGCAGCTCTCCGCAGGCACCGTCTGGTCTGTGGCGCGGGTTTGGGTGCCAACCCCGCCGCGGCCCGGGTCTGTCTTTGTCAGGGGGTCCAACCCCGGAATGACGTGGACGAAACGGAGCAGGGCACCGTATGTGACACAGGGCGTGGAATTTAGGAATATTCAAAGAGCTGTTAATATATCCGTTATTATTTTTCTAAGGCGATATCCAGAAGGAGTAAAGTCTAGACTCTTCCAGAGCAGCGGGCATGCGGCTGGGTTGGAAGTTGGGTTGGGACGGTAGGGAGTAATTAGGGCCACTGAAGTGGGCGTTAGGACAGCGTGCTTTGAAAACTATGGCATTCATTCATTCATTTTCTTTACTGAACCCTCGCCGTATTGAACCCACTTATCTTCAGGAGGAAGAGGAACAGATGGATATGGCCTTTATCCAGGAGTTTTGAGAGACATCAAGGATGTTTTTCCAAATTCCGAGAGCGAAGTTCCTATCTGTAGTGTGTCTCTGAGAAGGCCCTCCTCTACTCCGGGGTCTCCACCCCCACTTCGGGCCGGGATTCCCATGGGAAGGGAAAGGGTGTCTCTAGAGGGAAAAGGAAGAGGAAAGACCTGTCAAATTGGGAGAAGGAACAATAGCCATGAGTCAGGACCTCAATTTGCAGTAAAAGATAAATAAGGCAAGAAGACGTTTTCCTCTTCAGGAAGAGCTATACTCTGGGCTTTGTGAAATTGAAAATACATGTGTATTACAGGAGGTGGTCCACTGTGGAGGGGAGGTGGCAGGGCTTTTCAGGAAGTTTGAAGACAGTAGGTTACTCTTTGGTTCTGACCTATGATCTCCATATATTCCCAAGAAGCCCCCATAATAATCAGATAAATGGCACCATTTAGCAGAGTTCTAGGTGTAGTTCTTTCTTTCTTTTTCTTTTGAGGCCAGGTCTTGCTAAATAGTTCAGGCTGGTCCTCAACTCACTGTGTTGCCCAAGCTGACCTTGAATGTGTGCAGTCCTCCTGCCTCAGCCTCCCAAGTGCTAAGATTACAGGGGTATGCCACCATCCCAGGATCTAGGTGTAGTTTTTTATTCTTTGTTATGAGGGAAAAATTACATGTATTCTCCTTTAAAAGCATGCTATAGAACCTTTCATATAATACTGTCTTTTTTATAAGTCAGTGAGTTGTCTGTGTGAGAGCAACTTCAAGATGAAGGTTTTAGTTCTCTCTCTCCATCATATGTTGCCTAGGCCTTGGCTGATAGGAAATGGGGAACAGGGCTCATTGGCTCAGGGGCAAGGCACTTACCTAGCATGTGTAAAGCTGTGGGTTCAATCTCTAGCACCAGCACTACCACCACACACACACACACACACACACACAACTCACAAACAAAGGAGCAAAGAAAAAAAAGCCTAGGAACTCATCAAAACTCAAAAAACTCCCTAAGGACACTGAACCCTGAGGCCACATCAGCTGAAGATGCTCAGATATTCTGAACCTCCCTTGTGTCTGTTCGAACCTCTTTTCCTGGTTCTGTGCAGTCCTGTGGCTCCTGCCATTCTGCAGATGAGGAAATGGAAAGTTACATGATGTGTGCTGGGGTCACGGGAGGTAACTTCAGCCCTCAGAGTAGGTGCTGCCCTTCAGGCAAGCGGGTGACCAAATCTGGTTAGCTCCTCTGGGTTGTTGCTTTGGCCCAAGTACCCTGAACACCTGTACCTGTGCCGTCTACAAGTCTCTGTACTCACTACCCTTTATAAAGGCTATTTATTTGCATTGACGAGCCTCAAGACAAACTCAAATATAATAGAATGTAACATCTCCAACCATTCAAAGCCTCCAACCGTTTCAAAGCTTCATTGCTACCCTCTGCATGAGGGCCCCCAGGCGTCCCCTGGCTGTCGGTCTCCTGGCTGGAGGCACCAGCTCTGCACTCAGGATGCTGGACTCCTGAGGGAGAGCGAAGTGTCCTGTGCCTCCATTGGCACATCCAAGTGCAGGACACACGTAGGTGCAGTGTTTGTGGCTCTTCTGGCCCAGTCTCTAGCCATCCCTGGTTGTGTCTGGGAACCTTGCTCCACCTGGATGTGGTCTTCATGGGTCACTCTGCTAGGACTCACCTGGAGAGTGTGTTTGAGAAACACACTCAGGTTCCATCTGAAGGCATTTGATCTGGCCAGTCTGGACAGTGAAAGAATCAACATTTGGTACCTGCAAGGTAGGTGCGGTTTGGGAACCACACCCTGAGAGAAAGTTGTTGGAGAAACTGGGATAGATGAATTGAAGGTGCTTTTCTTTTTTTTTTTTTTGAGACAGGGTCTCGCTTTGTAGTTCAGGCTGGCCCTGAGCTCAGCCTCCAACTCACATCACAGCAATCCTCCTGCCTCTGCCTCCCGAGTGCTGGGATTACAGATGTGAGCCACCACGCCCGGCACTGTGGTATGTGGTACTGATTGCTGCTGGGTGTGAGTCTCCACACCCAGTATTGTATGTGGTTACTGGGAAATGGAACCCGGTCCTTGCGCTTGCAAGTCAGGCGCAGGAACCACTGAGCTGAATCCCTGGCCCTGAAGGTGCTTTTCTAAGAGCAGTCACAACAGAGTGGGAGGCTGTGTTGATGCCAAGGGATAGGAGCCACTAGAATCAGACCCAGAACTTATAGGAACTTATAGGACTTATAGGACTCCGGAGTGGTGTGGGGAGCTTTGAGAAAGTCCATTGCCAGCTCCCCCAGTTGCTCCACTCCGGGAGCTTAGTTTCTCTGTGGCCAAGGAGTAGGTGTTTGTGATAGATCCTGAGTATTTTGGGAGAAACAGAGGGGACAGTAGCCCATATATGAGAAGCCACTCTGTATTGCCTACTTGGTTCCAACATATAATTTGAAATGTACAAGGAGTAATTAAAATGTACAGTGAATGTTTGAAAAATGTATTGCAACAAAAAATATAGTGCTTTTATTCCCTTTCAAATATTCTCTGTTGCTTCAAATACATATATCCTGTCATTCTTTCCAGTTTCTGGAGAAGTTCAAGTCCTCTTTCGTGAGTGTTTTTATGAGAGGTGATAATAATTATAGTGGACGCGGGGCCGGGGAGTTAGCTCAGTGGTTCCGGCGCCTGTCTTCCAAGCGCAAGGACCCGGGTTCGATCCCCGGTCACCACATACCATACTGGGCATGGAGACTCACGCCCAGCAGCAACCAGTACCACACACCATAGTGCCGGGCGTGGTGGCTCACGCCTGTTATCCCAGCACTCGGGAGGCAGAGGCAGGAGGATTGCTGTGAAGTGAGTTCAAGGCTGAGCTCGGGGCCAGCCTGAACCACAAAGCGAGACCCTGTCTCAAAAAAATCTAAAAAAAAAAAAATAATAATTATAGTGGACGCTACATCGTGTGATGTACCATCTCATGGGAAGGCTGGCTTGGAAGAATATTACTCACTTTGTGTCCTGACTCACTTTTTTAAACTGGGTCTGGCTGTTCAGCTTCCAATTCTTCCTGAAAGTCAAAATGGCAGCAAAAGGTGAAGGTTTCGAGTTGATTCAGGACATTGCGGTAACCCCGACTGTGTACCTACCAGATAGGGGTCTTTTGGGAACCACACCCATGAAAGAAGACTTCCAGAACTGCTTCAGAAAGTGGCGAGATTGTGTGATACAGGCGTTCAGAGCCACAGGGACTGTTTTGAGAGGAGTTAATGACAGTGTCTTTTATTGATAAATTTTAATAGTTTTTAAACACTCACTGTATTTTCCGAATACTCCTCACTGGGCCAGGCCAGGCTGGGCCGGGCTGGGCTGGGCTGGCCTCGCTTTCCTCACAGTTGTTCCCTGGGCATTCCGGCCTCAGATGTAATTTCAAGACCTGTCTCCCAAAATAGACTGTGAGCTCTGGGAGGCTGGACTTGGAGGGTACATTTTGGCTTCCCTGTTCGGGGAAGTCAGTGTGGAGGCTATTAATTTGTGCTGGTTATACCTTTGTTCTTGTATCAGTTAATTAGTTACTTAAAAATGACAGGAGTGCCTGGGCTGTGGCAAACAGATCTGACTGGACGTATGTGTGAATGAGAAGTTGATCCTGCCCTGAGTGTTGTCCATCCCTGTAATAGGGTTATTAATATCCTCTTCCATACATTTGGTTCACTTGAGGAACCAAATACTTGAGGAAATACTAGAACACATACTGTGTGGCTGGGGCTGTTCTGAGGCTGGGGATGCACTCGATCACCGCTGCTGGAGCTCAGTGTTTTGTTTCCTTGCTGTGTCCCCACATGCTGAATTTCTGCTTTGCTCGAGCAGCCTCCCAGCCTAGAACCAGGATCCTAACTCACTTTTTCTCCCCTTCATCCCTCACATCCTCTCCTCCCCGTGTCTCTTTGGCCTCATTCTCTTCTGGCCTCCTTCTCTGCTGTGTCTCCCAGCAGGAACCTGGGGTTGTACACAACTATCTGTTCTTAGGGACACTCTTGTTTTACCTGTCAGGGAAGGTGGGCTGTTGGGCATTGGTCTCTCTGAACTGGATTGATTATTTGAAGTAATTTAATACATTGAAAATGAAGCTTTTTGTTTTCTCTTTATAGTGTGTATTCACTGTACAGAATGGCAAATTATACAAAGGCAGGGGGCAAAGATAATAAGAGATCCCAACTCCAGCGACTTGAATTAATTCAGCAACTATATGTATTTCTTCCAATATATTTTTTCCTTAAAAACAAAGCCAATTTATGACATTTAACACACACGTAAAGTATCTAAAGTAGAAATGTATGAGTTAATACAGGGATGATTTTTTTCCTTGGGCGGCACTGGCAATATCTGGATCGAAGGCACTGGAGAGGGAGGTGCCACTTGTGTCTGGTGAGCAGAGGCCGAGGAGGCAGCTGCACAGGACAGCCTGCAGTGTACAGGACAGCCCCATAGCACCCGCAGTGAACATTTATTTAATGCTAATAGTACCAGGATGGGGGCCGGGGATTTAGCTCAGTGGTTCCTGCGCCTGTCTTGCAAGCACAAGGGCCCGGGTTCGATTCCCCGGTAACCACATACCATACTGGGTGTGGAGACTCACGCCCAGCAGCAATCAGCACCACATACCACAGTGCCGGGCGTGGTGGCTCACGCCTGTCATCCCAGCACTCGGAAGGCAGAGGCAGGAGAATTGCTGTGATGTGAGTTTGAGGCTGAGCTCAGGGCCAGCCTGAACCACAAAGCGAGACCTGTCTCAAAAAACAAAACAAAAAAAAGTACCAGGGATGGAAAAACCCTGCTTTAATGACACATCGTGAAGGCTGCAGCAAGGTAGTATTGCCCCTCGAGGAACTTGGCCTCCTCCTCCAATGGAATCACCCACACCTGCCTGCCTCTCTAAGGTGATCCCATCCTAGATCTTTATCCTCAAATGTTTGGCTATTTGCATTTTTACTTGAAAGTAATTCAGACACATTTTCTATCTGGATGTGGTTTATGTGATCTCAAAGATGTCTGTAAAGTGTTTTATCGATGCATCACAGTGGAATTACTTAACACGTGACTGATGGATACTTAAATTGTATCACTTTTTATATTTATATCCAATTCTTTTTTTTTTTTTTTTAGGTTTTTTGAGACAGTGTCTCGCTTTGTAGTTCAGGCTGGTCCTGAGCTCAGCCTCCAACTCACATCACAGCAATCCTCCTGCCTCTGCCTCCCGAGTGCTGGGATTATAGGTGTGAGCCACCACGCCCACACTGTGGTATGTGGTGTCCCAGTATGGTATGTGGTTACCAGGCCCTTGTGCTTACAAGACAGGTGCTGGAACCACTGAGCTAAAACCTCGGCCCCATATATCTAATTCTTTTTTATTTGGTATATATCCAATTCTTAAATTATATTCTCATTGTTAAGAATATCCTGGTGACTAGATCTTTATTTGCTTTGAGCAAATACCAGAAATGGAATATCCTTGTCAGAAGTTATATATGTATTTAAGATTTTGCTGCATTTCCCAAATTGTTCTTCTGAAAGTCTGTACTAAATCTGTTCTGTCAGTCAAATGAGAGAGCTTATTTTCTATTTTTTTTTTTAGGTTTTTTGAGGCAGGGTCTCGCTTTGTGGTTCAGGTGGCCCTGAGCTCAGCCTCAAAGTCACATCACAGCAATCTTCCTGCCTCTGCTTCCCAAGTGCTGCGATTATAGGCATGAGCCATCATGCCTGGCACTGTGGTATGTGTACTGATTGCTGCTGGTAGTGAGTCTCCACACCCAGTATGGTATGTGGTTACCGGGGATCGAACCCAGGTCCTTGCGCTTGCAAGACAGGCACAGGAACCACTGAGCTAACTCCCCGGCCCAAGAGCTTATTTTCTTAAAATCAGGGAAGTCTTTGACAATTTCTTTCTGTTCAAGTAATGAGCATGCGTGGTGACACATGCTTGTAATCACAGAGTTTGGGAGGCAGAAGCAGGAGGATTGCCAGCCTGGATTATCTTGGGAGACTCTATTTCAAAACAAATGAACAAACAAATGGAACAAATAGTATTGATGATATTTTGGCGTTACTTATTAGCATTTATTTCATTAATTTCTTACCAAATTGCTTTTTCATTTTCCCATTTTTCTTCTTAATTAGTTACAGGTGCTCTTTATAGATAGTGTTAAGAATATTAACATTTTTGAACATTGCTAATGTCTTCCTCAAATATTTAGTTTCTTTAACTGACAAATAGGAACTGGATGGAAATCTCTCTCCTGTTCTAACTGGCCTCTAAGTTAAGGACCCTCTCTCAGTGCATCGCTTTGCAGCCAGTTCATCCATTGCCTACTGCTCTTCCAGCCTCTTCTGTCCTGGACTGTGTTGTTCCTAGTTGCATTTACGAAGTTGCCTTTATGAAGATGGGAATGGGAGAGGGCTCAGAGGAGAGAAGGGAGTACTGTGCTGTGGAGGCTGATAGCTACCTAGGTTTTGGGGTGCACTGGGTTGGGCCTACGGATAGGGAGACAATGTTCCTACCCTTTTGCTTAGGGGCCTCTGTGCCGCTGTGTGAAGCAGAAGCCAGGCCTCTCTCCTCGGCTCTCAGATGCTGCTGCCTTCTGGTTTTCTGTTGATTTTTGAATTTCTATCACTCTCTTTGCCTTGTGGGTATTTTGACAGGATGGCATAGAACAAGCCCTTGGTACGTATTTGTGGGATACATCGAGGCCACTTACGTGCTGTGGCAGGATCGGAGGGCCCCAGAGCAGGCAAGCATATGCAGTGTCACGCGGGGCAGAAGCCCTGCCCCAGCCCACCCCCTCTTTCTCCCTGCTCCGTCTCTAGGTGGAGATGCCAGCGCGGCTCATGCTCTCTCAGTCTGAGCTTGAAGTCATCATAGCTCCTTCCCCCTTTCCCTCCACACTGGCACTGGCCAGTAGACCCAGGCCCACTGCCTGTGACCTCCCCATTTCCCACCTCGACTTTTAAAAAACCGCAGTCAGAGAGACAGCACATGAAGCCTATCATCTGAACCGCTTTAAAGCCTGCACTTTAGTGGTGTTGTATCAAATATGTTTTGCGCCTGAGGGTGCAGCTTGGAGTCTGCATGAAGTTCTGGTTTCCATCCTCAGCACCCAAATAAACCTCCCCAAACCTGAACCAAAACCACATGTAACAAAACAAACAAAAACTGCATTTATCCTCCTGTGCAGTCATCCCCATCACCCATCCTTAGAACTCTTCATCTTCTACAACTGAAACTCTGTCCTGATTGGACGCTGACTCTCTCTGTTTTCTCAGCCCTGACAATCGCCATCCTACTTTGTCTCTATGATTTTGAGTTCTTCAAGTCCCTTGTAGATAGAATCATCTGCGAGATGATTTGTCTTTCTGACTCGAGTCCTTCAGTCTGGACTAGCACCCCAGGACTTTGGCACGGTTCTTGCGGATGCCTGCTGGACCCCGATTCTGCAGAGAAGTCAGAGAGAGGGTGTGGTCCCTTCCCTCTGCCCAGCATGACCTGTGAGCTCTCGTGTCTGTTGAATGATACACTTAAGGCCACATATCAAAGTCAAAATTAATTATCAAGGACTGGACAGGTCTAAACCTATGGTGAGGGTGGAGCTACTAACTCCTTACAGGCGTGAGCCATCATACCTTCCCTTTCTTGCTGTATGTAAATCATGTGATGTGCTGGGGTGTAGTGCCCATCAGTGACCCTTGTGTAATGTCACCCAGAGGACCCCAAAGTTATCTATTCTGACTGGGACTTAGTGAAATGTCATCATGAGATTTTGTTTTCCTCATCTCCAGGGAAGACAGAAAGTGGAAAATGATTAAAAGATACTTAACCCAGTGGTCGATGAACATAATGCCTGATTATGGTAGCTTGGAGCACTGGGCAATGAGTTGCCAAGCAGACAATGCTAGAGAAGCTCCACATAGAATTGTCCATGTTGCTCTTAGTCATAGGAAGCTGGTCTGTGATGGGGAAGGGAAGTGTACACTTGGCATGCTGCTCATGTCTCCTGAAAACCTGTGCAGTAGACAGTCGCGCTGTGATCAGTTTGCTGCCAGTGGAGCCAAGGCCTAGGCAGGTGATGAGCTCTACCCAAGAGCACACGGTGGAGTGTTACTGAGAGACTCCGAAGCCAAGTGCTCAGTGTCTGTGAGAGCCGCAGCAACATTGCCTACCAGAGGCTTCAGAGGGTCCTGAGTGGCCCACAGGGCAGGCCTGTACCAGCACCAGAAGGTAACCCCTGCCCCTTCCAGGGTCTTCCAGGTGCCCAGTGCCTCCTCTCATCCCTCCACCACCATCACAGAGCCATGTCATTAAGGAAGTCTTACGGCATTTCCCAAGAATGGTGCTTCTGGTGAGGAGGTGAACTTGCAGCCAATTTTGAAAGAAAAAGGCCCTTCATCCACACCCACATACTGGGCACCTTGCTGGGTTCTAGGACTACTAATGAAATGAGCCATAGAACAAACAGTGTAGTGGAGGAGCAGCATATGGACATACTGTTCCCCTGCCAGGCAGTGTATAAGGGTCCCAGGTGGCTGCGGGAGCACCAAGGAGAGAGGGAAAGAGAACTCACATTTTAGGCTGCTGGGTGCTGAGCACCTGATACATCTTACTTTGTTGAATTTTTATAGTGCTTTCTGGAGGTATTATTACAATATGACCTTACAGATGAGAAGGCTGAAGTTGAGCTTACATGAATTTCTCAAGACTCTTTGAACAGATCAGAAATTTAAAAACTACCTTCTTAAGGACACTAAGAACTATTTGTCTTTTTCATTATTTGGCATTTGCACTGCTGGCCACACAGCTACAGAAGACAAAACCATGGGCACCTTGATGCCAGTCAGATCCTTAACAACAAAATGTAGCTTCTGTTTTCTTTACTGGCATGTATTCATATTTAAAACAGTCTATTTTCACATAAGATTGCCCCTGATGAAGCAGAAAAATTATTAATTTTAATCCTCTAGTACGTGTTTATATATTTTATAAAATGAATTGGGAATGAGCAAGGAATATTTTTGCTGTACACTGAAGAATAGAAGTTTTTCTTTTCTTTTCTTATTTTGAGATAGGGTCTTACTTTTGCAGTTCAGGCTGGCCCTGAACTCAGCCTCCAACTCACATCACAGCAATCCTCCTGCCTCTGCCTCCCAAGTGCTGGGATTACAGGCGTGAGCCACCACACCTGGCACTGTGGTATGTGGTTCTGATTGCTGGTAAGTGTGAGTCTCCACACCCAGAATTGTTATATGTGGTTACTGGAGATCAAACCTGGGTCCTTGCTCTTTTAAGGCAGGCACTAGAATCACTGAACTAAATCCCTGGCCCAAGAATGGAAATTTTTAGAAGGAAAAGCATTTGAATAACTGTTTGAGTTACAAGCTGAACTAGCTGCTGGTTGGTTGGATGTTTTTTCATGGAATTCTATTTTACTGGAAGAATGACTGACAAATTATGATTATTCAGAGAATTTGGCAGATCTTTCTTTTTTTCTTGTTCTCCTTTCCTCCTTCCCCTCCATCTTTCTTTCCTTTTTTTTTTTTTTTCTGTGGTATTGGAGATTCAATTTACTGAAACTTGGCAACTCATTGCCCAATTGAAGGGCAGGTCATTGTGCATGCTAAGCAAGTGCTATGACCTTACCCCCAAGTATTTTCTTGATAGTGAACAAATGAACCTTCTACTTCAACGAACATAACTGATATTTAGTATTTATTTCATTTGACAACAATACTGGAATTTTAGAAAACATATCTCCCACTTTCACAGATTATGGACTCTTCAAAGAGATTTGTAGTGATATTAATGAATGTGATTTTTAAAATAAGGTCTGAAATCTATGTAATGCACTGAATAAACACTTTCCAAATAATCAACACACTATAGATGTTATAGAATCATAAATGGTTAAAAGAGCCATTGAAAATACAAGATAGAAAAAGTAATCCTAATGTAACAGAATATATAATGTTTATTAATGTAGATTTCACATTATAATTTACCTTTAAAAAGTTTAAGAAATACTATTTGTTTAATGTAGTTTCTAAGGATATTCACAATTACATGAAAGTTCCTTAGAACATGCACCTTTTTCTAATGACATATCTGGCTGAACTTTCTTCTTCTTAGCAATCAAGATGAAATGTGTCAACAGATTGGATGTAGATGTAGATACAGTAATCTGGCCAACCACTAAAGAGATTTGCAAAAGTGGAAAGCAAAAGTGGAAATTTAAGTATCATTATTTTTCTTTTGTTTTGGAAGTTAGAATTATTTTTTTATAGAAGTATATCACTTATGTTGATATATATTGGACTGCTTCTCATTATTTTAAATCAATTACTAAATTAATATTTAAAATGGCTCAGTTTTAATTTCTAACATAGTACAATTTGATAGACACAAGCCACCTAGTAAAAGCTCCTTAATGGAACAATAATTGTGAAGAGTGATATCCTGGGACCCAAAAATTGAAGAACCCTCTCAGTAATCACAGGAAAGGACCAACCCATAGTGATCTGGATCATTCCAAAGTCTACCGTCTTTCCTACATCACACTTTTCACCAGAAGGAAGGGAGTGGGGGTTCATTCCCACTGAGAGAAGTTTATCAGGATCTCTAGAGGAATTAAGTCACTGGGACAACTGCTTTCAAAATAGTTGCCTTAGAATCTGGCAAGTCCTCCTCCAAATTCTTCCACATCCCTTACTTTTGCCCTTGACCTCTCTCTTCTCCCTGCTCAGAGCCTGGTATGTAAGGGATGATCTCTGAAGAGACTGTGTTCATCAGGCTGAATAAGCACCAACAGTGCTGCACTTTGAAGGAGCTGGTATTCCAGGAGAAGTTTCCAGGGATTTCAGGACTTTGCCAATGCAGCCAGTATTTTGATCAAAAGCTTTTCACTGAGACTCTTGCAAGTAATGCTCTGTATCAACACTTTCCATTGTCTGTTGAGGCATTGTCCAGGCATCTGTTCCTGATGCTTACTGTAAAAGCCGACATGTTTAACCCATTCTGTGTCCCTCTTGTTGCAAAGTGCTGCAGAACAAAATGTCATTAGATTCCTTCTCTCCTTCTCTGGGACTCTCAGTATCTCTTTTTCTCTGTTCGTAAATCTTTGTGGAAAGATGGGTCCATATCTTAGTGGACTTCGTGGGACTCTCTTCACCTTGAGGAGTGAGGCAGAAACTCTGTCCAAACTTTTCCTTTGTTCCTTTCCTCTCCCCTCCCCACTCCTCCCTTCCCCGACCCTCCCCACCACTCCCCTTTTTCTTTTTGGATTATTCAGAAAGAAATACACTTGCTGGGCTCAGCATTGGACCAAGGGCTGCAGCCCAGGCCCATCCTCCCCAGCCCCAGATCTTTCTTGAGAAGGGGCTCCCACTCAGAGTTACAGAGCCAGGCACTAGGCAATCTCCCTGTGCATCTTCCTTACCACATTTTCTTCATGGCTCACTTGCCCCACAGCACTGGGCACAGAAATCTACCCTTTCACACAGATCTGACATCTGGGACCCCTGGGTCAGGTCTCAGACATTATAGCCTAAGTTCTTGTTTACCTGAAGCCTTCTCCATTTCCTCAGGCAGATAGAGCTGCCTCAGGCCGCTTGCTTCACACAAACTCCTTCAAGGCCTTGGAAGGGAGAGGAATTTTTTTCTTTCATGGAGGTAAAATTCACATACCATAAATTCTATCACTTAAAATACTTAGTAGTGAATAATTCGGATGAGTTTTAGGTTCAGTTTTGCACAGTAATTCTCACAATCTAATTCTAGAACATTTTTATTACCCCAAAGAGAAATCCCACACCTGTTACTCCATCTCTGCATTCCCATCCTCTCCTCATCCTCCCTTGGAAGTCATGCATCTGCTTCCTCTCTCATAGATTTACCTACTCTGGACATTTTCTATACATGGAATCATACAGTATGTGAATGCGGGTGTTTTCAAAAAGAAAAATGGGATAATTTCTAGAGAAGGTTCTTCATTTTTAGAAGAACATTTACAGTTCAAAAAATGTATTTACAAAGTCAGAAATGACAATAGAAACTCATCAAGAAGAGTCAGCCTGGGTGTTTTTTTATACAAACATCTTTGTGATGAGGCTGCTGTTGAAGTTCCAGAGTTGAGAGGACAGAGTTGTGTGGTTGAGTTGGGCTTTCCTTGGTGAGTTCCTCAGGAAGTCTCTTGGTCTTGCAGGAATTCTTTGGGTGGCTGAGCTGAAATGTCAGTCTTGGCAGCTAAACCTAACTGGGTGGAGGGTGCAGGGTGGGATGCATCTCTCCATTCTCCCTTTTGTGTCTCTTTAGGGGTGAAGAAAAGAACTAAAGTCATCAAGAACAGCGTGAACCCCGTATGGAATGAGGTATGTGAGCTTTTCACCGTCCCTTTCTCTGTTTTTGCTAGCTCTGTCACTGCTGACAGTGATGTCTTCGAGGAAGGATGGACTGGTGGTCCACAGTGCCAACTACAGCCTCCTGGCCCTAGCAAATTGAATGGCTATTGGCCTGTGGCAAGAGTGTGGTAGGGAGAGCTGGAAGCTGTATTTTATTTGTGCCTCACTCCCTGCCAAGTGGGGGAGGTTGAGGGTCTCTCTTGCCTGCTTCACCCCCGCCAGGCTCTTCTCTCTGCCCAAACCTCACCTCCTTACCACCACCCTCCCTGATTAACCAGCTCCTCCAATGACTCCCATTGGCCTCTGGCTCCTCACTAAGCTCTCTGAGTATGTGGTTCTCATGTGGTGCTTAAAGGTCCCTGGCTACTTTATGGGGACTGCTCGGGATGCACAGAGGTGCTTTTATACTGAGCAGCATTTTGAGACCTCTGATGGGTCCTACCTGATATAGCACTAACTCATGCTGCACACCAGGGGCCTAGATGGTTTCTAGATGAAGACAATGATCTTGGTAGGATCCCGAGGACCTACAGGTGACTTAGCATTTTTTCAGCTATAGTTTTGACTCAGCTTCCTGGGAAAAGAGTTAGAATTGGCGTGGGAGTGGGCCGTGAGAGTGTGACTTGTACTGCTGCTGCTTCTGACTCTCACTGACAGCTCTGAAGTCTAGAATTTCGTATTCATTCATTTACCTGCCTACCCATCCATTCACTAACTCTCTAGAGTCACTCACCTGCTCAGTGCCCTGGGGCACAAGGGCAAAGCAGACAGTTTCTTCTCCTGGGGCCACAAGTTAAGATGCCATTTCTCCTTTTCTTCCAGGGCTTTGAGTGGGACCTCAAGGGCATCCCTCTGGACCAGGGATCTGAGCTTCATGTGGTGGTTAAAGACCACGAGACGATGGGGAGGAACAGGTAAGAGGTGAAAGGATGGATAGTTCCAGGCTTAAAGGTCCAAATAGGTGGGTGTAGACTGTAGAACTGGGCCCCACAGAGCTAGTCTTTTGAGTGCTGTCTCTCCAGAGCCAGGAGGCACGGTCCTCAACAGATGCTGTGGAGAAACTGCAGCCCCAGAACCCTGTGCAGGGACAGCGGAGAGCTGCTGAGGCTCCAGGGCTGGACTCAGGTGTCTCCAAGTTTGGACAGGCAGCAAGTGCCCCAGGGAAGAGGAGGCATTTGACCTTTCATTCTGGCCCGGAGGCTCCGGGGGCGGGGCTGCCTGTGGGACTCCCTCCCTGCCCAGTCTGGACTGGTGAGGCTAGCAGCACACTCAGGAGGCAGGCAGGCAGGCACAGCTGCAGGCAGCACAGCGCCATCGAAGAAGGCCGTGTGGAAGCAGTGGAGTTCAAGGTGAGACTTACGATTTAGAAGTCAGGACGTAATAACTGGTAACACAGCTTGGCATTTCTCTTGCTGGGGTTTCTGTTATTTCATGACACAGGGGGAGGGTTTCCAGGTGAGGAGGGGACTAGCAGGAGCCAAGTCATAGAGACACAGCCAACCCCTTCCAGGTAGATGATAGGTGGCTTCTCTGGCCATTGAGGCCTTAAACCATGTGTGTTAGTGACAGGGCTGAGCAAGACCAACCCGGCTCATAGCCTGGCTGGTGGTCCTGTTGGTGGGTGTGAGTGGACTGGGAGATGTGCCTGGTGAGTCTGTACGTGACGAGCCTTGTCTGGGTAAGGGTTCCATGGTTCCCGATGTGATGGGCCTAACAGGGCTGTGGAGTGGTGTGGCTGTGTGTCCAGTGCTGTTTACAGGCATCTAGCTCCAACCTTCAGGGGTGGACTTGCTGTTTTGTGACTCTGCTCACAAGGGAGCCTTTGTTTGAGAAGTGGGGCAGCTGGTAACTGAGGCCTGAGTCCTAGCTCATTTACCCTCAGGATGAGGGGGAGAAGGAGGACGGTTTAGAAACCTGGGGTGGAGGGTCTCAGGCTCCAAAACACGTGGGAAATTTGAAATCTTATATGCTTGCAAGAAAAATTCAACTGCTACCATCTTTTGTGGCTGTGTTGACAGTGAGTGTAGAGTGTAGTGTTTCTAGGATGATGAGTATGTGCCACTGGGCCCTCTGAAGGAGGCCTACAGAGTTTGAGGCTCAGGCGTGCTGCTTGGACCTCCTCTGCTGGGGCCTCTTGGGCCTATCTCATTCAGCACTGGAGCTCAGCAGTCCCACTGTGGAGGTTGGGGGCTGGAATCAGTTCAGACAGATGCTTAGTGGAAGGCCAGGCCACCTTTAGCCTGAATGGTGGATCAGCTGGTCTGAGAGGGAGCAACTTGGGACACTGGGTGTCCTGAAGGGCTTCCTGGAGAAGACCATCAGTGATAGGCTTTGCAGAGGTATCAGGGGAGGGCGTTCCAGTATTTGGAAGGGTGCTGGGCTCAGGTGTTACTGGTGGACTCAGTTTCATGTGTGGACCTGAGGAAAAGGAGCAGTGGGGCTGGACTGGGCAGGAGCCCTCAGTGCCAGGCTGCCGATAGCAACAGCAACACCCACAGCTGATGCTTACAGAAAGCTGAGCCGACTGCCTGGCCCTGTGCTGGCCTATTACACAAGATCTTTTGTGTGGCTTGGGTACTCCTGTATAATTGTCATCATTACAGACGGGGAAACTGAGGCTCCAGAGATTGCAGAATTCTCCAAAGGCTAGTAACGGTGGAACAATCATTGAAGGGCAGGTCTTTGTGACAGTGCTTTTGATCCTTGAGTTTCTGCTCCTCTCAAGAGACGCTGGGAAACCCTGTGCAGTTTCTGGTTTCTTCTGGAGAGAGTTCAGTCTCCCTGATGTTGCTGGAGATGAGAGAATTTAGTAAGGGAGAAGTGGACAGTCTGGTTACTACAGGGCACAGTGGGGGAAACTGGCGCTTCGTTTTTGTTATCGTACTCAGCATTTTTGTAGGCCTAGTGGAGAGTTTCTGAGGCCACAGAGACAGCAGACAAAAAGGAACTATAAACATATTTTCGATTTTGACCCTGAGCTACAGTTACCCTGCAGTTCCAGCCTGAAGACAGCCTGTATTGGGGTAGCCCAGAGCCACACACAGGGTGTTCTCTCCAGTGGATCATTCGTCACAGGGAGGCAGATGAGTGCACCGAGCTTTGCGGCCCTCTCACTGGGTGTCTTCTTCCTCCTGGGGACAGCCAGCTTCTTGAAAAAACCAGTTTCCGACATGATCAGGTCACTGCAGGCTGGTTTGTTAGAAATCAGTTCCTCAGCTATCAACTTGCAGAATGGCTAGTTTACTAAACAGTTTACCAGAACCTTCTTTCCTATAACCACTTGGATGTTTTTGATTTTTCTAAACATTTATCTTAATTTTGTATTTTTAGCTATTAAGATTGTAGTTTAACTAAGTTGTAATGTAAACTTACATTCATAAATATCTGAAGAATATCACATGCTGCCAAAATGACACTCCCCTGAGAGGAAATGATGGGAACACGTGGGGTCTTCCGGGTCGACAGCAGTTTGCTCCAGGGCGGGGTAGCAGGGGTGATGTAGCTGGAGCAGAGGGAGGCACAAGGCCTGCAGGGGGATTCTATGATGCCCCCATAATTAGACCAGAGAATACTTTCACTCTTATCAATGGAAGCAAGTCTAAAAGCATTGAAAACTCTACAATTATGAAAATAATAACTGTACTAGCAAGTAACAATAGAAGCTATGTGACAGTTTTGATTTTGAAAGAAAAGAGCTCAATGATTTTAGCTTAGTGAACCTTTTGCACTAAATGGCTACTCCTGGCTCTCATTCTCACTGTGGCCAGGAAATGATGGCGGCTGCTGTTCTCATTCCCCTCGGTGGTCTCCGTGAGGGTGCAGAGGGTCTTCCTGCAGCCTTCCTTTCCGGGACCTCGGGGCCTGTCTTCTGTGAGTTCACCGAGAGTCCTAGTATTCAGAGCAAGGGGCTCATAGTTCTCCCACCCCGCCTCCCTCTGTCCAACCCCTGCTCTCTTTCCACACCTCCATCCTCTACTTCTTCCATCTGCCTCTAGAATTCCCACCCCGGCCTCCGTCATTCCGTATAGTGTTTCTCTACACCTCTGTCCGAAAGTCTTTTGCTTTGCTCCTTTTCCTTCTTGACTCCATCCTCTTTCAGTTCATTCTTTCCATTTTTTCTCCCTCCACAATTCCTACCCATCCTGTCCTTTTGGATTCTGGTGCATTTGTCACTTTTTTTTCCCCTGATAACCACTGGAAACTTTTGGTTTTTTTCATTGACCAGACTGTTCTGCTGGTTCTCAGTGGGATCTTGGGAAGCCATCCATCCATCCATCCATCCACCCACCCACCCACCCACCCACCTATCCATGTCCAAAGTTTGGGGCTTCAATCTGGGATCTACCTTGGGGATACACAGCACCCCATCCACCCTATGCACCCATAAGTTGGAGAAGCCTAAGCCCGAGAGGTCCCAGAGCCAAGTTCAGGGGATGGGTTAGTTTTGTATGGACAAAATTAAGTTTCAAATACCTGGAAAAGAATGCTTTGGTCATAGGCACTCAGACCAAACCAGCTGCAGAACCTGGAATCCTGTCCTCGGCTTCATTGGACAGGTTTATTTTTACTATAGCTATTGAGAAGGAAGCTGAAGGGGAAGTGACCTTGGTCCCTGCCCAGGTCTTTGGGCCCTGGTGTGCTCGGCCCAGACATGCTGGTCTCATTGGTGTGGGGTGGGTGGCAGGGCTTCACCTGCTCCCCAGAATGAATGTTTCCATGCTGCAGCTGAGCTGAGAGCACCCGATCTGGCCTCCAGACCAGACTGCCCTGTAGAACTTTCTGAGCTGATAGAAATCTGGTATCTGAGTGGGCAAGAGAGACTGAGGAGCCTATGCTTAGTTTTTATTTAATTTCAGTGACTTAAAATTAATTAGCTTCCTGTAGTTACTGGGCACTGTATTGGACAGGGCAGATCTAGCTTTTAAAAACTGAGCTCCAATTCTGGCTGCTTCTTAAAACAATCTGGGAGTCTAAAAACATACCAGTGTCCGAGCTGCACATCATATGAATGAAACAAGAAATATTACAATGCTTGCAGGTGTCAGCGGTTTTGGAAACCATCCAGAGTGTGCAAGGTGTACTTCAGGTGGAGAACCCACAACACTGTAGCATTTTAGCCTTGAGCAGAGGAAACATTCGCAGTTTTTCCATGAATTCACTGAGGATTAAATATAAATGGTCACTCTTGTACTTGTTTAGATACGTAACTATCAGTGATTAATACCACAAAGTATAAAAATAAATAAAGCAGTATGTTCCAAATCAAATAGAGTAAAAATAAATAATACATACTTATCGAATAAAGTAAAAAAGTACAAATTTAATACAAATTAATACAAATTAAGAAATAAACCCAAACTGCATATAAAATTGTTTAAGAAATGAAAACCAAACAGTGACATTTAATAAAACTTGACATGAGCAACTCCCCCAAAACCAAACAAACTCCCAAAAACCCCAAAACTAAACCAAATCACTGTTGTGGTTTTTTTGGTTTCCATCTTGTGGTACTGAGGATGGCTTGAACCAAGGTCTTTGTGTGGAGCTACATTCCCAGGCCTTTTTATTTTTTGAGCTAAGGTCTTGCTAAGTGGCTAGGTGGGACATTAATATGTGGTCATCAGAAGGCCTGAGTCTTCTGAGTTCTGGGAGTATACAGGCATGTGCCATTGTACCCTGCATGTAGCAAGAATTTTAAACAGAAAATAATTGTTCCCAATAAAGAAGAACTTTGCTTAAATGAAGATGGTTAAAAAAAAAAAAAAGAAAGAAGAAGAGGGAACAGTTTAATTGTACTATATAGAAAATGCACCAACACACTAGCTTAATCTGATTTTTTGGGAAAATCTCTTCCCAATAGAAATTAATTAATTTAGTTATATTATTTATTTAAATGTTTGATAAATGTAAACAAAGAAGTCAAGCATGGTGATGCATGCTTGTAGGAGGCTGAGATAGAAAGATTACAAGATCAAGCCCAGCCTGAACAACTTAGTGACTCAGTGAAACTTTCTCTCAAGATAACAAATTTTAAAGAACTCGGGATCTTTTTTAGTGTGAAGGCCCTAGGTTCAATCCCCATATTACCAAAACAGAAAACAAATAACAACAACAAAATAAACATGGAAGAATAAAATCTCCATGTGTATTGTTACTTTCCTCATTGCTGACACAAAATACCTGACAATCCAGGTTAAAGTAAAAGGGTTTATTTAGTTGACCATTTGTAGAGGTTTCAGTCTACAATCTGCAGGGCTCAAGGCAGCGTAGATGACAAACAGGCATTGGTGTCTGAAGAGAAACAGCATGGTGTGCACAAGGTAGCAAAATAACAAGGAACTTTAACAATGTCTTTCTGCCCCCTTTATCTTATTCAGACTACCAGGATGAGGTGGTGCCAACCCAATCAGGACAGGGTTTAGTAATCACACGTCCTTAATCACAGTGTTACACTTTCCAGACCCACCCACTGCATGAAGATTTTGGGGATATCTAGATCAGACCATAACACTATAGATCAAACATCCATTTGGTCAGACAACAGGGTTAAAATGATGCTCCCTTTGACCTCAGTAACTCACCAGCCCCAGGCTAACCAGAATGGGAAAGAGATTCAACACAGTAACATACAGAGCACCAAGATAAATGAGAATGAATGTTCCAAATATTGCATGGGACACCTTATTATTGTTCCTTATTTATCTGAAATACAAACCTAACTACGTACCTTGTATTTTATCTGGTAATTCTATTTGCGCACTAGCATGAGTACCCCCTTGCTTTAATTAAACAGCAGAGAAGGTGTCCTGGACTTTCACTGACACCCAGTGGATGTTATTGCCTCTAAGGAAGCAGTCCTTGAGGTGTTCCATCCAAAAATATGATTAGTATGATCATTCAGTGCCTTTTAGTGACCTGACAGGTCTATAAAATGGGCCACTGGCAGCCTTTTTACCTGCACACAGACAGTCCATCCCTTCCCCTTCCCAGGGCTCCTGCATCTGGCTGGGGTCCAGGAGGCAGCCTGGGAACCTCTCTACACACAGATACGCCTTCAGCTCCTTCCTCTATAAGCTGCACCTCCTCCCGGACTTGCATTGGGCTGGATGACTCGGTCTTGTGGGACGAGTGGAATTTAAGAAGAGATCGAATCTAGTTCCAACATCTGTGCAGCCTTTGGCAGGTCATCTAAGTTCCTTGAGCCTCTGTTTCTTCCATTCTTACTGAGCAGGAACCAAAGGCAAAAGCACGGGTAAGGGCCTGCAGGGCAGGGCTGCTCTGTGTATGTCAGCTCTGCTTGGCGTATCGCTTTTACATGACCCCGTTCTGTCCTCTTGCTGCCTGGGAGCTTCCTGTCCTGCTGCTCTAGTCTTCTGCCTTCAAAGGCTGTTCTCAGCCAGCTACAGTTTGTAAAAGGATAAGTCATAAAAATTCAAAGCTGGCAGCCATGCCTTAATGTTCTGCTTTTGGGAACTTGGGGAAAGCTGATTTGCAGCCCAGGTGCTGCTTAGACACAAAGCCCAAGTGTTCAGGGTGAGCACTGAGTACCAGGGTAGTCTGTGAAGGGGCTGTCAGGCTGGAAGGCACGAGTCTGTCATGGACTCATGGACTAGACTTTAGTGTGCCCAGTTGGGAGGTGAGGGTGACTTAGTCCCTTCTGTGACAGTGAGCTTCATATGTCGAGGCAGTGTGGGGATTTGTAGGAAGGAACTGAACATGTGTTTCAGTGGCCTAAGATCACACTGGAGATGACAGAGGTGCCTTGGGGAGGAGCTTAGCCATTGGTGTCTGTCACTCATACCTGGAGTGTGTTGATGTGATTGACAGGTTCTGTCCTCAGAGAACCAAGTAGACAGGAAGTCCAGGACCTGGCTGATGCTGTGAGAAAGAAGACCAGGGGCTTACTCGGCAACGCCATTGGTAGCAGTGAATTCCTCGTACAGTATGTAAGCTGGACTCCTGAGAACATCTATTTCCTCATCAGGACAGAAGCAATAACTACTGCTGTGTTGCAAGGTTATTATAAAGTTTAGATTAGGTAATGCGCATGTGCTACATGCCTACTCAGGGCTTGGAGCATTGAAGGTGTTGAGGTTATGGTGGCTATTGGTAGCAGCAGGATCCATAGAGATGCACATATATAAACCACCAAGGATGTGAACATTTATCTGCATGCCTGTGTGGACAAGGACAAGTAGGAGTACCTGAGTGTGCCCCTATGTTGCACATATGTGCAAAAAACTTTAAAAAACCCAAATGTTATACAGGAAAAAGTAAAATGCTCCTGCCTTCCTCTCATCTGTGTCTTCTTGTCCCTCCAGAAGATGTCTGTTGTAAACAACTTGGTGCACACCTTTCTGAGTTTTCCTTCACACATGTTTGTGTATTTGCCTGTATGAAGATAGAATTCTGCTATCCACACTGTCACTTTATCAGGTTCTCTTTCCCAAGTCGCTGTGTCACTTGACAATCTGTCAACTTCAGTTCTCAGTGGTTGTGTGGATACCCTACTGACTGGTGGTTAGTGTCGCTTCATTTTCTGGCTTGCAAAAGATCATCCAATGCACAAATTTACCCTAGTTTTTATGTTATACCATCTTAGAGTGAGTGATATAAGTGTACACAATTTTTGTGGATTCTGACAAATTACTTTTCAAAGATATTTAAATGAATGTCTCAACAGTGTTTACAAAGATGTCTTGCCAATATTTTATTTTTGCCAATGTCAGGGGCAAAATAAAAGGTATTTTGTAATTTGTATTTCTTTGATTCACTTCAAAAGTTAACCATCTTTTCATATACTTGTTGCTCAGAGATATTTCTTGTTGTGTGAATTGCCTATACTAGTATTTTGAGTGGTTTGTCTTTTTCTTATTAATTCATAGTGATTTAATTTATTTAGAATTTTTTCTTTCTTTTTGCTGTAGCAGGGATTTAACCCAGGGACATTTACTACTGACCTACATCCCCAGCCCTTTTTATTTTGAGAAAAGTTCTCACAAAGTTGCCTAAACTGGCCTTGAACTGGTGACCCTCCTGCTTCAACCTCCTGAGTACTGAGATGATGTGTGCAGCACTTTGTCTGGAAATTTAGGATTTTTATTAAAAATATTAACCCTTGGTCCATGAGGAGGGTATTTTTCTCTGCCTGGCAGTTGCGCTTTGTCAGTATATCCTCACATGAGACCGGACACTCACCCAGATAAGCATGTGCGCAGACGTCACAAAAAGCAGGGCTGTCGTTTGCTGTTGCTAAATTGGGATTAAGAGGCCTGAGTCATGAATTCAGCCTCTAGATTTACCAAGCTCCCTAACTGGCTCCTTTTTCTGGAATTCATGGACGGATATTTGTGGCGGGAATATTTACAGTTCATTATCCCATTGTTCTCATTTGGTTCGAAAGCATTAGCCATATCCTTATTTTCAAGGATTTTTATAACTGTATTATGCATTGGATTCAATCCAGGATGTCCGTAGATTTCAGAATAGTTTTTCTTTTGTCTTTCTTTGGACTGAAGTAGAAAACTATTTAGAGTTACCCTGGGGCAGCCCCTGGGGAGTCAGATGCTGGAGAGAAGGCTGCCAGAGGCCAGCCAAGCTCAGGGCTTGTGGAATGTCCTGCTGTCTCTCATTTGCTGCCTCTTACTGCCACGCACGGACATGGAGGGTCTCTGGGGCTCAGCTCACAGGATTTTCCTCCCAAAGTACAGAAGACCCTCCTGGGTGTGTGTGTCTTGGCCTCGACTCTCTTGACATTCCTGTCCTACCTGACTGATAAGGGAAAAAGGCAACTGAATCAGTGAGTTGAACTGTAATATGTGGTTTAAACTAATATGTTCTTTTCTTAGTTTCAAAGAATGAGAAACTGGTATATGATGAGTCTTCTGGTACATTAAGAAATAATTTCAAATATGGAGAAAGTTGCAAAAATAGAAAATCCATATAGCTTTGACCAGATATCCTTGTAAACATTTTACTTTACTTGTTTATGGTTTGTCCTCTCTCTCCTTCCACCTTTTTTCTCTCTCTCGAATTTGAAAGGAAGTTGTGAATATACACCTAAATACTTTACTTGCTCATTCTTCACCTCCCTGGCCCCCACCTCCAGGGATTGCACCCAGGGCCTTCACATGCTAGGAAAACACTCTATCACTGAATCATATCACAGCCATCTTTAAAACAATTTTTATTTTGATGTAAAGTCTTGCTAAATTTCCCAGGCTGGTCTTGAACTAACGATTCTTCTGCATCATCTTCCCAAGTTCTGGGATGATAGCTTGTGCCACTGTAGCCAGGCTTCAGGGAGCGCTTCGTTAGAATGAGCTTATTTTATTTTATTTTTTTATAGCCATAGTGCTGTTATTGACTTTAGTAAATTTAACATGAGCAAACTTGATTTATATATTCATCTCTTTATAGTCCATTCCTGTTGTTATAGTTTATATCCTAGTGTTCCCCAAAGCCTTGTGTGCTCATAGGCAGAGATTTCAAAAGGTGACTGAATTGTGGTGGTGCGATAAAATGTGATTTTAGGAGGTTGGAAAAGTGGGTCACTGAGGTGATGACCTAGAGAGAATACCTCTGTCCTTGGTTTTGCTTGCTGGACCACCGTGATTTTAGCAGCTTACCTCTGTAGCAGACCTTTGCTCCATGCCACATCTGTTTTGGAGCTAATAGACCATGAACCCTAATTGTGCCCATCAAATAAATCTTTATTCCTTCAAGTTGTGGGTGTCAGGTATTTGTCTGACAAACGATACTGAGATAGATTTTGGCTCCAGAGAAATGGTACTCTACCCGCCATGTGGTTCAGAAGCCTTTGGAATTGTTTCCAGGGAAGAAGATGGGACAGTTTGAAGATACAGACTGGAGAATTCCTCGAACACAGTAAGATAAGCTTGATGGTAGATTTTGGTGGGTGCTCAGAAGATCAAAATGCTGATAGTAACGTAGATGGCAAAGACAGTTTCAGGAGATTTCAGTTGGGAACAAGGACCTGCTTAGCTTTTGGACTCAAGGCCATGTGTGTTATGCTGTCGCAGAAAATTTGTCTACATTTTACTCATGTCTTGAGACTTTGTGGGAGACTGAGATTAAGGGCAACAGACTAATTAATCTGACAGAGGAAATTTCCAAGCAGTCCATTGTTGAGGCTGTAGCACAGATATTGGTGGCATCTTTTAGCCAAATCTGTTGTGAGAAACTGGAGCAAGATTCCTGTGGGTGTGGCTTGGTAAGGTATATTTCCCTGCCTGGCTCCTCCCTTCTCTCTCTGCTTATTGATTCCTATGAAGTGACCAGCTTTCTTCTGCAGGAGTCCCTTTCCCTCTGCTGCTTCTGCCCTGAAGTCAGCTGGCAATGGACTGAAACCTCTAATACACATGAGCCAGAAGTAAACCTCCCCCCTAAAAAATAAACTCCCCTTCCTTTTTTTGGAGACAGGATCTTGCTTTGTAGTTCAGGCTGGTCCTGAGCTCACTATGCAGCCCAGGTGAGCCTCAAACTCACAGAAATCCTCCTCCTCTGCCTTCTGAGTGCTGGGATTGCAGGCATGTGTCACTACGCCCAGTATTGTTCTATGTGGTTACCAGGGATCAAACTCTGGGACCTTGCACTTGCAAGGCAGACACTGGAACCACTGAGCTAAATCCTGGGCCCATTCCCTCCCTTTAAATTGGGGGTTTCAGGTATTCTGTCCCAGTGGAAAGAAAAGTAACTAAGCCATCTGTCAGCTGACCAGAATCTTTTTTTACCTAGCAAGCCCCTTTTTGTCCCCTGAGAACAGGATCCAATCCAGTATCCTGTACTGAATGCTGTCATACATTCATGGCTTTTTTTAATCTGAAATTTTCCCACTACCTATGTTTTTTTATGACAGTTTACATGTTTGAATAATACTTTCTTATGATTAGATTTGTGGTTACATTTGGCTATTACTTCCTGGCCAGAATCCTGCCTGAAAGATGTGTGCATTTCAGCATCTGAAGGCATCTGATTTTCCTTCTGGGATGTTAACTTCAATCATCTGCTCAAGGTGTGCTGTGATTTTTTTCACATTGTACATTTAGTTATTCTTCCTCTTAAAATGTAAAAGACATTTTAAGATCATGTAAATATCCTTTTCAACATCCAAATGTCTCCCTGGATTCAGCCTCTTTGTCTGGTTCTCGGCCTATCTAGTGTCTGCCATGACAGCTGTGAGCTGATTTCTTATCTCTAGAATGCCTTCATCTGTGCCAGTCTGGGCTGAGTGGTTTCCTGCCCATGCTACCATTATCACAGTAGAACTGGTATAACCTGAGGCATTGTACTCATCCCCACACTGTAGCCATAGTGGGCTCTGGCTGTCCAACCCTCTCCTTGAGCTCACCACTGAGAGATTACCAGATCACCAGCTGTGCTATGCCCTCCATCTTATGAAAGATGATTTGGGGTGAGATAAACACCTGTTTGGGAGCACATTGTTTTGTCAGAAAGTATTGCTTTCTGCTGCGCCAGAGCTTCTCCGTGAAATTTTGAGCTTCTTATTTCTATTCTACTATTGGGAATGACCAAAAATAAATCAGACCTCTTATACATGACAGCACTCAGGCCATGATCCATTGTGACCCTCCAAGTCTTTTGATGAGTTGACAATGTGCAGTGAAACAGCAAGAGGGAGAGTCAGATGGGCAGGAATGGAGCCTGTCTGTGCTGCCTCACACACGTGCAGTGTTAGGTCTGTGGGCTGAAATTTTTCCAGAGCGCTCTGAGTGCACATGATTCCCTTGACTGTGGTGGGGAGGTGGTCCTGGGTCCTGCAGCAGCGCTTGGCCTGTGTAGGTGCTGCCTGCACGTTTGCTGAGTGAGAAAGTCTCAAGAAAGTTTTGTAACCTGTGCCTAGCCACATATCTGTCAGACGACAGATCTAGGGGTATGATCTAGATAGGATGATTGACAGCTCCTATTCTCAATTACTAGTTCAGGAAGAGGGTTTTAAGAGTATCCTACAGGTGCAAAGGTCCATCTTGCATGTGTGACATTGTAGGGTTGACTACCTGCAGTGTCCCTGGAGCTGTGTGTCCTGTCAGCCTTCTTGAGTTATCTTCCTTTGAGGTACTTGGAGGAGGAGGCTTTGCCAGTCTCAGCTGCGCCTACTTTCCCCAGCCTGTCTGCCACACCCTTTATTCTTCAGCCATGAACAAGATCCCAGTACTTGGGGGGCTTCTTGCTGCACAGGTGCCAAGACCACTTTCATTGGAAGATGGGCTCCATTACGGCTCCTTAGCCATCTTGCCCAGGCTTCCTCCTCTTGACCAGTAGGTTTCTCTAGAGTCAGCCAGCTGCCACCCTGCCAGGCCTGCATCTTATGTGGAATGCTTCTGTCACATCTCTCTTCCTTTCTTAGGGCTGGCCTTCAAGGACACCTTGAAAAACTCCAAACACTAACCCTGTGAAGTATAGACTGCCAGACTTCTCAACCCTCTTCCTGTGAGGGTTTAACCTCTCTAAAAAGTATATATAATGATATTAAAAGAATTTTTTTTTTTGAGACAGGGTCTTGCTAAATTGCCCAGGCTGGACTTGATTGGGGATTGAACTCATGACTTTGCACTTGCAGGGCAAGTGGAAGCCTCACATCCCCAGTCCTAAAATGTAGATTTTATAGTTAGCTAGGCATTACCAGAGGGGAGGTCCTGGGGTTTTCTCTTCAGGTTCTTGGTGTTCTGAACAAAGAATTAGATAAACCACCCCAAAAAGGCAGGGTATAGATTTATTGAAGGCAAAAAACAAAATATGCTTTGCAGGGTGAGGGCAGGCTGGTGAGGAAGGCTCTCGGCAGCATCAAAGATAAAGAGAAGGGACGTTGCTATCCAAAAATCCCTGGATTAGCCTTCACCTCATGTAAATATGGCATTGGGACAATCGTCCTCTCGAAAACTCACACGGCAGGTTCAGAAACAGTGTCTTTTGTTTGATCATGCCCATATGTAAATGAGAGATTGGGAACAGCATCTTCTGATTGGACCTGAGAACAGTGCCAGATTCAAATGAAGGACTGAGAATATTGCCTGAGCCAGAAGTTAAGGATCATTTTGTGCCCAGTGTTCTGTGCATCTTTTCTTTTTAGAAAATGTCTGCTCAGTGGGTTAGCCATTAGTTATTATGACCCTTGACACATTCTGCCTGGTTGGTTGCCCCAGACCTGTTTGTCCCAGCGCTAATCTACCTCCCAGGTGTGGTGAGGCCTGTAGATCAGGATACAACTGCCAACTGACAGTTACTACTGTCCCCAAGAGAAGGGGACATGCTGTGCCATGGAGAGCCACATGAGGAAGTGGCAAGGTCAGTTAGGAGGCAGGGAGCAAGGGGGACTCGAGGCAGGATCCTTTGGGTGGTCTCTACATGAGACAGGGAGGTCAGGCTCAAGATTGGCCAGTGCGCTCTGGGGTGACAGTACCTGGCCCTGCAGTGTTGAAGAGGAGAACACTGTCCCTGAGTGTGAGGGCCTGAGAGGAGATGGGCTGGGCTCTCGCTGGGCTGTAAGCATGAGGTCTGTGTGTGAGTCGGTCCCTCATTGTCTCTAGGAATTGCCTTGGCCTGAGAGGCCTGTCTGTCCATCCCTCTGCAGTCATTGAGGACTCAGTGGTCAAAGCATCAGAAAGACAGAAAGACAGCCTGGAATTAAGTTTTTTAAAAAGTTGACCCATGTCAATTAATCGACTCAGTTGGGCACAGTGGTACACACCTATGATCCTGCGCTCACGAGTTCAGGCCAACCTGGGCCACGTAATGTGAGTTCAAGTTTGAGTTTGAGGCCAGCCTGAACTACATGATGAAACCCTGTCTCAGAAAAAACCCTGCCTTGCAAAAAAAACCAAACCAAAACAAAAAGAAACCAACCAACCAGCGGAACTCCCTTTCTTATAGCTTAAGAAAATTGAGGACCATCTTATTGCTATTTCTTTGAAACAGGGTCTCGCTTTGTAGTTCAGGCTGGCCCTCAGCTCAGCCTCAAACTCACAGCAGTCCTCCTGCCTCTGCCTCTTGAGTGCTGGGATTACAGGCGTGAGCCACCACACCTGGCACTATGGTCTGTGGTACTGATTGCTGCTAGGCATGAGTCTCCACGCCCAACATTGTTCTCTGTGGTTCCTGGGGTCAAACTTGGGACCTTGTGCTTGCAAGGCAGGTGCTGGAACCACTGAGCTAAATCACAGCCTCCTTTTTATTTCTTTTATAATATATTCAAAGGGCTCTGAGGTGTCCCCTGAAGTTCAGCATACGGTTCAAAGGAAAGCCTTTCACATCTTGTTATTTGTGTGAAAGCAGACAAGGGAACATCTTTTCAAGTCATGGTTTCCCTGAATGTGAGGTGAACTGAACTAATAGTGATACTTATTCAGACGACTGATGTCTGCTGAAATGCTTCAGGTTGGTGAGGTGCTGGGCATTGTATGCATGTAGGACAACATATTAGTAGGACAGTGGCTATTAGAATGGAAGTTTTGGGCCAGGGATTTAGCTCAGTAGTTTCAGCACCTGCCTTACAAGCACAAGATCCTGAGTTTGATCCCTGGTAACCATATACAATAACGCTGGGCATGGTGACTCATGCCCACCAGGAATCAGTACCACATATCATAGTGCCAGGTGTGCTGGCTCACATCTGTAATCCCAGCATTCAGGAGGGAGAGGCAGGAGAATTGCTGAGTTCAAGACCAGCCTGAACTGCAAATCGAGACCCTGTCTCAAAAAAAAGAATGAAAGTTCCCTGAGGTCAGAGACTGTTTTGTTGTGCTAAATGACTATTTGCTACGAAAGTAAATACTAAGATTATTAATATCTTTATGTTATTTACATTTCATTTTTGATTTGGTAAAGTCTTTAAGAAATTAGGAAAACAAACTATATTTTTAAAGGGAAGTGAAAATTATGTCATCTTTGTCCACCATCTGCCCAGTTAATAATAGGTATCTTGTGGTATATGTCTGCCGTGTGTCACAGTAAAATCAGAGGAGCTAACACTGACATCTCCATAGATACTAAACACCTTTTTTGATTAATATGTAATAAGTGTACATATATATGTTCTGATGGAATCAGAATAATTAGCATTTTCATCTCCCAATAGGTACTTTGTTATGTTTGAAGCCTTCAAATTCCTCTCTTTCAATTATTCATAAATATATAACAGGTTGTGTTCCTTCTCCCCACTGTGCCGTGGAATACAAGAATTTATTTTTCCTACCCGATTGTTTGGGAACCAGTTATCCATGCCTGCTATCCATGTCCTCCCCTTCCCAACCCTTCCTAGTCTCTCACAATTACTGTTATAACTTCCCATCAACATTCTAAAAACATTCACATGAGAGAAGACGTGCAGCATTTGTTTGTGTGTGACATAATGTCCTCTAGTTCCTTGTGTTTTGCTGCAAATGATTGGATATCATTCCCTTATGGCAGAATAATATTTCATTGTGTGTAAATGCCACATTTTCTTTATCCATTCATTAATGGGTGAGCATGTATGATATATCATATCTTAGTTGGATAGGGCAGCAATAAACAAGGAGGTAATCCTTTGATAGGCTGACATTATTTTGTTTCGCTATATACCTTGAAATGGGATACTTGGATCGTAGAGTGATTTATTTTTAGTTTCTTGAGAAAACTGTACTCTTCTCCCCAGTGGCAGCACTAATTTACATTCCTGCTCATCTTAGTTTCTTATGTATCATTTGTGACTTTCTTCTTTTTCAAGGTCAGAAAGGTCAGAGGGTACTTGAAGACCACTCTTGGTTAGCACCTTATGGATAGCACATTATTACTTTTATTGTTTGTTTTTTCACCTAACAATATGTCTTGAAATTTTCCATATAAGTTCGTGGTGAACCATCCCGTTATTTTTATAAGTGTATAGCACTCTTTGTATCAGTGTTCTATACATGTCTTCCATCATGAACATTTGGGGTTTCCCTTGTATTTGTTCTCACAAACAATCTGATATGCCTCAACATTTTAAATAAATTTACCAGGCCACCTTAATTCCTACCCTCCCACAGGGCGTGGAGACCACCATCTCGGTCCTCCTCCCTGTTCTGAAATGTCAGTAGCACTGCTGGATGTTGAATTCGGCAGCTAGTTCCTTTTCCTGGGGGAAAGTGTGTCCTGTGGATACTACTCCTGATTTGAGATGGCTGCAGCTTTTTCGGCCCTTACAGTTTCTCTGCTTCCACATTCCGAAGCTTCAGAACACACCAGACCCGGGAGAGACACCCAGGCCGGCGGAGGCTGGAGTTCCAGCAGCATTTTTCTCCCAGGAGGCAGCAGAGGGAGGGTCAGGGCCATGGTTCCTTGTCACTGTGAGTGCTCTGAGCAGACTCAGTGCTGGATTCTAGGTCCTTCTTTGCCTTACTGGGCTCACACTGAATCCGCTTGGTGCCCACTGGACCTCTGGTTGGTGCCCACTGAGCATGTGGGTTCCTGATGTGTAGAAGGTCCTGTCCTCAGAGCCTGTGCCTCAGTCTGCATCTCCAGTCAGGATGGGTCAGGGTCAGGGCCCTTTAGAGCTGGGGCTCGCTGAGTAAGGGCACTGGAGGCTTTGTATGTAACAAGGTCAGCGGGTGAACCAAGATGGTCTTCACGTACCCTCTGACCCAGCCTCGAATGCTTCCATCCTCCCCAGAGCGTCCTCTGTGCTCCTCGCCTGATTTCTGTGAGCAGTGCTTGCTCCATGCCCACTAGTGCGAGGCTCTTTGTCTTCCTGACTGGGCTTTCGGACAGCAGACTGCAGTCTTTCCTTCCAGGGGAGTGGTGCAGCCACTTGGCACCACTGAGGGACTGGCCACAGGATCTGGGTAGGGGTGGGTGTTGGAAAGTATATTTTATGGCCCCAAATGAGGTCTCAGGGAGGAAATAACAAACACTCAATCCTGACAAGGTCTCTGGCGAAGCCCAGAGGTGCCTGGGCTGGCGGGTGGGGTGGTGCTTCCTTCTGCATTTCCTCCCATTGTTCCCCACCCTGCTTCCGAGAATTCTCCTGGGATTGGGCTTGGCTGCCAACTTGGGAGGCAGGGGACACCAGCTTTGCTCTGGGTCTCTGTCCTGGGTTCCCTAGCTGGAGCTTCAGCCACCATGTATAGCTGTCTGGTCCACCAGGCCTGTTGTCTGTCCCCTCTGTTCTTGTTGCCAGTGCAGGCATCCCTATCCTGAAGATCAGATAGAAGCCTCAGGTCTGTGAGACTATCCAGGGAATCTGGAGAGGCCAAGGCTGACTGCTCCATCCACTTGCTTGGAGGAGTCACCCAGATCTGCTGCCTCAGTTTACCCATAGAGGCCAGGGCAGCTATGATTCCTGACGTCCCTTGCACTCACGGTCCTCCACACCTACTCGCTTGCCTTTTTGACATTACCTGGGTCCTGAGGATGTTGTCAGCATCCTTGTCTGTAGGATAAAAAATCCAAGGAGTTCTGTTCAGTAAGCTATGGTACAAAGCCCATCCGACACTTCCTGGGAATATAGTACAAAGCACAGTCTAGAAAATGACCCCAGAGTCTTGAACACTGGGAGGAATATGAGTTGGGACACCCCTTTAAAGATATGTGAAGAGACTGACCTTGAACACATGCCATGTTATTGTCTTCCTAGCAAAGAAAACTGCGAGGGACAAGAGTGTGCCTGCTCTAAGAGGGATGGAAATAGACAGATTTTATTGTTGAGAAACCTATATAGGTGGCCAATTTTAAATTTTTGTGTATGTAAAATATGCATAACAAAATCTAGCATTTCTTCTTTAAATGTACAGTTCAGGGCAGCTATCTCTTCCTTTCATCTCCAGAATTTTTCCATCTTCTTTCTTTTTGCTTGTTTGTTCTAGTTGGTGGTTTTGTTCTGTTATTTTGTTTTTTAAGACAGTGTCTCACTGTGTAGTTTAGGTTGGCCTTGAACTCACTATGAATCCCAACTTGGCCTCTAATTCACGGCAATCCTTCTGCCTCAGCCTTCCAAGTGCTGGGATAAGTATATGTCACTACACCCGATCCATCTTCTAACCTGAAAGTCTGCACCCATTAAATAGTGAAATCCTTTCTCCCACACCCTGGCAACCACCTTTCTACTTTTTGTGGCCATGAATTTGACAACTCTAGGTGCCTCTTACGAAGTGGAATCATACAGTATTTGTCCTGTGTTTAGCTTATTTCTCCTAGCACAAAGTCTCCAAGGTTAACCCTGTCAAAGCATGTGTCAGGATTTCCTTCCTTTTAAGACTGAGTAAGATTCCATTGTATGCAGCATGACAAAATGTTTATCCATCCGAGTGTGCAAATTGGGTTGCTCCTATCCTTAGATATTGTGAGTAATGCTACAAACATTGGTATGCAAAAATCTAAGTCCCTGATTTCACTTCTCTTGGATCTATCTTCTTTAGGCACTGAGCTGCATCGGTAGCCTTTTAAATTTTTGAGAGAAGGTCTAATTAAATTGCCCAAGCTGGGCTCCAACTTGCAATCTTCTTGCATGAGCCCCTCAGAGTTCTGGGATTACGGGCATATACCACCACACTCGGCTTTGTTTTAACTTTTGAAAGGGTCTTCCATTCTGTTTTCTATAGTAGCTTCCCTGTTTTCCATTTCCACCACAAGAATTCCAATTTATTCACATCTTGGCTAATACTTGTTATTCTTCCTTTTTAGAAGTCATCCCAATGGATATCAAGTGCATCTCATTGTAGCCAGTTTTCAAATTCAGCTTATTAGGTCAAGATTGTGATTTTATTTCATAGAATCATTGTCTTAGTTACTTTTCTCTTGTTGCTGAGAAAAAATATTTGACACCCACAGTTTCATGGGGAAAGGTTTATTTGGCTTACGATTCACAGAGGTCTCAGCCATATTCCATTGGCTCCAAGGCAGGGTGGAATATGGCAGAGGGGTCACAGTTCACAGTGTCACAAGACAGAAAAAGCAACACAAGATCTCAACAGTGTCTTTCTGCCCTTTTATCCTGTCCTGACTACTGGGGAGTAGGGTAGTACCAAATCGATCACTCACATGAAGTAGTTCAGTAATTACATGCCCTTAATCTCAGCATCATATGTTCGAGATTCAGCCATCTCTGAAAAAGAAAGCCTTACCTCATCTGCATGAGGCTTTGGGGGTCATTAAACACAGACCATAGCAGCCATAAAACCCGTACTCAAAGCAGTTGATACAGAGACCAGCACCAGGGTAATCCAATAGCAAGTTTGGTTTATCTGGGGGGATGGGGAGAAGCAAGCAATGAATGTATATCTGTGGCTGTTTGTCAGACTAAAGAGGCTTCAGGGCTGAGAGTGCCATGCAGGATGGGCCGGGATTCCAGGGAAGAAATCACAGCTAGATGCAGACAGCAGCGGACAAGGCCTAGTTATGCAGGCTGCTTGGTGCCATGAGTTTCCTGCTGCCACTGCAAAGGTACAGAGTACATGGTGCACACATTGTTTAGCTCAGGGAGTACAACTCACTCCTCAGCATTCTTTGAAGGGTCTTGGGCCAGCTATTGTGCTGGTAGCCCAATCAGTGGAAATGTGCTCTCAGCTGTGAGTGCTCTTGGCTATCCTGGGCCTTGGGGTGGGGTCTGTCTCCCCAGCTCCAGAGTCCTATGTTTTACACTCACTGCAGTTGAGTCCTGGGAAACCATTGTAGATCCTGTGTACAGATGTGGGTTATGAGAACTGCTGAGGCTTGGGAGCAGCACAAGTAAAATGATGGAGAAGCTACCCCTGCCTCCTGGGGATGCTGTCCTTGTACACTGTCAAAGTCTGACAGGAAGAAGTCATATCTGAGGAGTCAAGACAAGGCCTTGAGGTGGAGCAGAAAGAGGCCAAGGTCGACCTCGGGGAACAGTAGGTGTCTTTTAATCCTCTTAGGGCCAGGTGTTTCCCAGAGGCCTGGCTTTCCAAGATGGCGCTGACTCATGCCTGGGGTGGTGAATGTCTCATGTTCTTGGTGGTCTAAGCAGATCAGCTTTGTCTGTCATAGTAGTGGTAAGGGATCTGGGGGAGAGAAGAGCCAGGGCATATTAAGCTTGTTTTTCTTACATTTGACTTATCTATCTTTTCAGGTTCCTTGGGGAAGCCAAGGTCCCACTCCGGGAGGTCCTTGCTACCCCCAGTCTGTCAGCCAGCTTCAATGCCCCCTTGCTGGATACCAAACAACAGCCCACTGGGGTGAGTACTTGTTGTCCCCTGCATTCAGCCAGTTTCTTGTCTGAGACCTTTCTTGGTGCCTCCCGACTCTGGCCCTGACTTTCTGACACCAGAGATGTGTCAGAGTCTGGCTTCCTGGTTGGATCTCAGAGCATCAGGAGGCATAGTGGGTCAGAGCGGTCGGGAGTTGTAGCGCACGGCAGGACTCAAGTCAGCCTTAGCTCATGGCTGTCTCTTGGTCTTGTTCTGGCCACCTGGCTGCTCCCTCTCCCAAAGTTTTCATCAGCCTTGGCTATGGTTTCCTCAGTCTCCCTGCAGGACTTCCCTTCCTCACCGCCCAGCCCCATCCTCCAGATAGGGAATGTCTGAGTCATCTGGGTCTCATATCACACAGGGAGGGAGACAGGCAGCCCTCCCCAGGCCATGAGGACCTGTCAGACCTTCTTCCCGTTCTTCCATTGTCTTTCCTGTTCCTCTCCCAGCCTTCCCAAGTCCATGCAATCAATTCCCAGCCCTCATGTCTGGCCTCCTGTTATTTTTAGTGAGCTAAATATAACCTGCAAGGCTCTTTCTTCCTGAGCAATAGAATTCCTGACCTTTCCCCTGGGTCTGCCCCACTACCCAGGATGTCTGGGAAACCACTGACCTGGAAGTACTTCCTCCCAGTCAGGCCTTGGAAGGGTCTAAGCCCTGTGCACTCTCAGAAAGGCTGCATGTGTTTGTGGGGAAGTGTGAGGAGGATGCCTTAACTGATTGCATGTGTCATTATGAGGCCAGTCTGGGTGTGCTGAGTGGAGCCATACTGGGCCCTGAGACCTGGGAAAGAATGCATCTTGGTCACCATGAATAGGTATCCAATGGGGACTTGACCTAAGGGAGCACCTTCAAATCCTCGTGTGTGAGGGATGCGCATGGCCTCCTGGACTGCTAACTGTTGAGTCTGGAATTCGCTTCTAAGCAGTCTTAGGCCAGTGATGGTCTGGTTGTTTGATTTCAGCGAGCTGCCACTTCCCGTCAGAATCTCTTCCTGTGGGAAAGAGCTCCTCCTATAGGACATTCTGGGTCAGTCTAGTGTGTTTCGAGTCTGTATCACCCCTCTTATCCTCCCGTCAAGCTCTCCACTCTCCTGCACTGCTCGAAATCAGGAGGGTTCCAGTCAGGTCCTCAGGGAATCTTGAAGAGGGTCTTGGAATACCCTGGAGGCATCAGGCAGCGAGTCAGCTGTGGAGAAAGGCTCGAGGGATCAGTGACTTGCTTGGGCTTTTCTGTCACTCTTCAGGATGGGATCTCAAAGCCTCCACCATAGTTTCTCACTTCAGTGCTGAGACATCGACCTCTCTCCACTCTATGCCTCGTGCCTGAGGCACTGGTGTTTCCCACACATGCTGTCCTCTAAGCTCAAAGTCTCACCCATGGGGCTGAGCCAGGGTGGCACCTATTCATCTCTCTTTTCCCTCTTGTGCTCACACTCAGCCAGTTTCTTGTCTGAGACCTTTCCTCCCGAGGAAACTTCTCCTTTCCCGTCTGAGTTTCACATCCACAGCTGGAGCTGCTGCCTTCTCTTCTCTGGCTGGTTGTCTACAGAGATTGACAGTGGTCAATCTGGTTGTCTACAGAGATTGACAGTTTTCTACTGTCCGCATCTCCGGGAGTGGTGTGTGAGAGCCAGGAGGCAGTGAGTGGGGGGCAGGGCTGGACCTGCTCATTGAGCCTCCAGTGGGTCATGGACAGGGAGCGGGTCCTCACCTGTGGAGATGGCCCAAGACCAGCCTCGAGTTCCCGTGACAGCCTCAAGTCACAGAGCAGCCCAAGAAGGTTGTAAGGGCCTCTGAGCTGGAGCTTCCTGTCTGGGACATGGGCTGTTTGTGCTGCAGTGGGAAGCACAGCACTGGGGCTATTCTCAGAAGAGGCAGAAAGACGAGAAACTAAGGACACTCGCTAGATACTGGTGAGGCCTGGTTGCTGGGCTGGTGCACTGAGCAGAGCAGTCTAGGCGCTTGCACAGCTGTAGCTCATGTGGCCTCTAAAGGCCAAAGGAACCTGCTGGAGGAAGGGCAGAAGTGAAGACAGGGCCTGGAGGACAGACTGAGGAGATGGGGGGCTGGGAGAGACTGGGAGGTGCTGCAGGTTAGCTTAGGGCTCCTCATGTCTACTACTTAGTAAATTCCTCCAAGTCCTCCAGGCGTGGCTGAGGGGTCTGGGGAAGAGGTCCCAGCTACCCAGTCAACCTCCAAATCCATGGAGAACATACTGCTCCTGTCCTGAAGGAGCCTCCAGGTCAACAGGGGGCCGGCACACTTGTAGGAAAGAATGTATGCGGTGTGATTGAAATTTTAGAAACCTGTTACAGTAAAGCACACATGGCCATTGATATCTCTGTTACGGAGCAACTGAAAGAAGATAGGGCAGAGAACCTCAAGGACTCCTTCAGAAAGTGTTGACGGTGACAGGATGTTTCTCAAGTGAGTGGGCATATGTCTATTAGTGTAATAATTTTTTTTTTTTTTTAGTTTTTTTGAGACAGGGTCTAGCTTTGTAGGTCAGGCTGGCCCTGAAATCACTATATAGCCCAGGCTAGCCTTGAACCCACAGCAATCCTCCTGCCTGTGCCTCCCGAGTGCTGGGATTACAGGAGTGAGCCACCATACCTGGCACTGTGTTATGCGGTACCAGAGATCGAACTTGGGCCCTTGTGCTTGTCAGGCAAACACCGGAACCACTGAGCTAAATCTCTTTGATAAAGTTGTATCTGGTATTTTATAGATAGTTCACTAATGGAGTTAGGCACACATGATGAAGAAACTGGTGACATTCCCTTAGCCTTGACAGCCATCCCCAGTCAGAAAAGGAAACCCACCGGTGACGAGAGTACATGAATCCTCGTGGTGGTGGTGGTGGTGGTGGTGGGGGACTCAGGCACTGCACGTTGGAAGCGAGGACAAGAAGAGGGCAGATCCAGTGCTCTGGTGAACCCCTAGGCTTCTTGTTTATGGTCTAAAGATTCTAGTAACCAATGCAGGGCCCCATCTTACTCTCCAGTGACTTCTGGATGTCTTCCGAGGGAAAGGAGGAAGGGGCCAGGTCATTCGTCAGGCCTGGTGTGTGCAGCCCTGAGGCATGTGTTGGGGAAAATGGGACTGGGCTGGACTTGGGTCCGATTTGAAGAATTCCATGTTGGAGAGGTTGGCCCAGGAGTTAGGTAGTAGGTAGTAGGGTGGAGCATGGGCAGGAACCTGTAGCCTGAGCCTGGGCACTTAACCTGTGGGAGTCCAGAGACCTCGAGGACCTGGTAGAGGGCTTTCTGCTTTTGTTTTCCTAAATTCTCTCAGCGTGGGTCCTGTATAGCCTCCCTTTCTGCTGGTACTGCTATGGTCTTGGGTGACTGCCATCACCCTGTCCTAGGCACTGTGTTTTGGTAGGTGTGTGACTGACTGACTGATACCAGCCTCAAATCCTGCTGTTGTCAGGAGACCCGAGGGATGGTGCTGTCTGGTGGGGTGCCTTCATGAGGAGGGCCTTGAAGAGTCTCACAGGAGACTCTAGGCCAAGGTCGTGTGGTCCAGGAAACCAGGGTCCTTACATTTCGTAGGCAGAAAGTCTCAGGTTTGGTTATCAGACAAAGGCACGGGGATGAGATGAGATACCATGTGAGGGAGGGTCCTGAGCCTGTGTGGGCATGTTGCCCTCCCTTTACCCTTTAGATGTTCAGTAGAACCACAGCCTCCAGGATCCTATAGCCTCTTATCTAAAGTGTAGGACCCAGAGCCTGGCCCCTGTAGGCAAGATGGATTCTACATCCTGGGTGCCAGGGTGTAGAAGGCTGCCGGAGATGTCCCTGTGGATTCTTGAGGGCCCTTACGAAAAGTCTTGTGGATCTTGATTGGGGTTGGAAGTGTCATTCAAAAGCTTGGAGTCCCAGCATGTCCACATTTTTCCGGGGGCTGTGTGGGGTGTCAGTGCAGATACCGGGGCCTGGGAGACCCCAGAAAGGCCTGCCTGGATGGCCTTCAGACTCTTGGGCTGCCACGCCTTGCTACTTGTAGGATGTGCTGGCTCTAGGCTGTGTGTGGAGCAGCTCCATGCCCACAGGCCCTTCTGCAGAGATGCTACAAAGCAGCCTTGGGGGTGTGGGCTGTGAGGGAGTGGAGAGGCTGGGCAAGCTCCTAGAGAGGAGAAGGCTGCTCTTCTAGGGGCTCTGCTCCCAGGGTCAGGGTCCCAAGGGCAGCCAAGATGTGTCCCTTTCAAGTTTTTGCTTAACTCACATCATCTCACTGTGATGCTCTTAGAGATGTGATTTAACACTTCCTGCTCGCCTGACCCTTTTCTCTGATGTTTTCTCTTGTTTTGAACATTCTCTACTTTATGTGTTCACTGTTGTCTGTTGCTTCTGTTGAAGGGACAGGAGACTTTGTTTGGTTCTTGGAAGCTTCCCAGTAGCTTAAACACTGGTGGCCCCTACAGATAAGTGCATTTTAAAGGGAAGGAGTAAGTAAACTCATGAAGGGTGGGTCAGGCCGGACATGTCCGGCAGGGCCCTGTGCTGTGTTCTTCAGATGTAGGCCCAAGTTGGGCAGAGTCAAGAAGATACCCACCC
>PVIR01014232.1:0-40718 GCA_004026965.1 Petromus typicus | reverse complement strand
ATGAATATTTCAATTTTTTTGTGTATATACCTAACAGAAGAATAGCAGGGTCAAATGGGACTTCTAAGCCTTGTTTTCTGAGGAATGTCAACATTGATCTCCACAGTGGTTTTATGAGCCTACACTCCCACCAGCAGTGGAGAAGGGTTCCTTTTTCTCCACAGCCTTGTCAACATTTGTTGCTGGCTAATTCTGAGATAGCAGCCATTCTTTGTGGAGTGGGATGGAATCTCAGTGTTGTTTTCATTTGCATCTCTCAGATGACTAATGATGTTGAGCATTTCTTCATATATTTCTTAGCTGCTTTTACTTCTTCTTCTGAAAAATGTCTCATCATTTCAGATGGCCTTTTTGAATTGGGTCTTTAAATTTGGGTGGGATGATTTTTTAAAGTTCCTTATATATTATAGGTAGTAGCCCTTCATCTGAAAAACAGCTAGTAAAGATTCTTTTTCATATTGTTGGTTGTCTTTTTGTTCTGTTGCTGTGCAGAAGCTTTATAATGAGATCCCATTTGTTGATTTCTTCTGCCATTTCTTGTGCTATTGAGGTTTTGCTCAATAAGTCTTTCCCTAAGCCAATGTCTTCAAGAGCTTTACCTAACTTGTTTCCCAAAAAATTTAGTGTTCCTGTTTTAATATTTAGGTCCCAAACCACTTTGATTTTAGTTAATACATGATAAAAGAGACAGGTCTAGCTTTAGAATGGCACACTATTTTTAGACTAAGGAACACACCTTAAAATGGTTCCAAATCAGGTATAATAATATGTGACTCTCTTTTGAACTCAGAAGCCAAATAAAGTTTCATCCTCAAGGTTTTGTCTTCCATCACAACATATCCATGTCAGTTGAAAATAAAATAGCTTTACTCCACCAAAATCTTCTCCCTATAAATTTCAATATGTGGGAGATCGATTTCGGCTGTGGAAAAATTTTCACATTACAATCCAAGCAAGGCATATGCTCCATCTGGGGACCAAGTGGGAAGAGAGCAACTTTCTAAAACTGTGTGCTGAGTCAAACACGCTCAGGATCTTGGCTGTCTGGACACTGGATCCTGTTTAGCGAAGCTGGTGAGCTATGTCTCTACCCTTCAGTCTTCCCCACATGAATCCCCCCACCAGAGGCCAGGTCCCTCTTCCTCTTCTTGGCAGCAAGCAGACCTCCTTGAAAAGAAGTTCAGATTTCAGGAGGACACATGGGCACTAATTTAAAAGGGCGAAAGGGAAACCTCTGCTCTTTGGAGTATAAATTCTCTGTGCTGCCTGAAGAAGCCATCTTTCCTGTGCTCTATGACAACCAGGTAAGGACGTTCCATGAGGGCAAGAGGGAACCCTCAATGAGGTGGAATATTAAGAAGGTAGACTAAAGGATGCTTCTGTCAGGTCGTGTCTCTTCCTGTTCTCAGCTCTCCACTCATCCTCATTCCTGGGACCCTGGCCCAAGCCTCCCAACTTGGGTCAGAGTTTCCACTCTTGGCCCTTGGGTGTCTTCTCCACCCCAAAGGGAGAATCCCTAAAACCAGAAAGTATCCAAAATGACCCTGCCATTCCCTCACACGGTGTGTTTCCACACTTCCCCTCTTGGGGAAAGAGCTCCAAAGTTGCCCCACACAGCCCTGGCCTCCCACAGATTTCTCAAAATCCCTACTTCCCTTTCCCAGATGTCTCACAGCTGGCTCCTTCACCCCAGGGTGGGGGGGGCAGCTCTAAACTTTCAGAAAAACATGCCCTTGACCACCTGATGGAAAAGAGAATGCTGGCCAGTTTCTGGCATCTACTTTGAACTGTTTAAAGTCACATGTATAGAGGTGTAATTTATATCCAGTAATACCCAGCCTTTCCAGGTGTACAGTGTTCTGAGCCTTGGCCTGTACACACCATTACTGTAGTCCACAGAGTCTTCTCTGTGCCCCCAAAAGTCTGGATGGTACCTTTGTAGTGATTCCCCTCTAAGTCCTCCTCCAACGTCAGTCTTTGGAAACCACAAATCTGGTCTCTGTCCCTCTTCTTTTGCCCCTCCAGAGTGTCACAGAGATGGAATCATAGTATGTAGCTACCTGCGACTCGCTTCTTTCACACAGCTTATTATTTCTGAGGTTCATTTGTGTTGTGTGTCCCCACTGTTCTTCCCCTGTAGAACTGGGTCACACACAGAGAACACTGTGGGTTTAACCATCCGCCAATGGAAAGATGTCAGGTTACTAGCAGTTTTGGTTTCATTTCCAAAATGAAACTTCTATGAACAGTTGTGCAAAGGTTTTGTGTGGTTGCGTGTTTTCATTTTTTTATGGAAGGAATACCTAAGAGTATATTGCCAGGTCACAGGGGAAGTTTGCTCAGTTTTTAACAAGTGACAAAACTATATTACAGAGAGGTTATACCATGTTATTTGTTAGATTTGATGAAGGCCAGTTTATTAATATTTTATCTTATTGATTTGACATTCTTAACCCCGGGACACAAAGATTTTCTCCTATGTGTCCTTTTAAAAGTTGTATAACTTTACATTTTATGAGATCTGTGACCCATTTTGGTTTTTTTCTTTTAAGATGTGATGTTTAGGTAGAGGTTTTGTTGTGAATTGCTGCAACACCACTTGTTCTCTTTTCTCTACGGAAGGGCCTTGGTATCTTTGTCAAAAATCAATTGGCCGTTTCAGCAAGTTAGTTTGTGGAGGCTGATAAACTGATCCTAAGGCCTATACAGACAAGCAAAACATTTACAATCCCCAAGCCAGTACTGAGGGACAAAAGTAAAGTTGGGAGACTGATCCTACCTCACTTCAAGAATTCCCATAAATCTACCGGAATCAAGGCAGTGTGGTACTGGTGAAAGAGTACTATAAACAGATCAATAGAATAAAATAGAGAGCTAAAAATAGACCTACATAAATTTAGTCAACTGATTCTTCACAGAGGAACAAGGCAACACAATACGGAAAAAACCAGACTTTTGATAATGGTGCTGGAGCAACTGGACATTCATATGAAAAGGGATGAATCTAGCTACATCTGTCAGAATTCCTGAATCAAAGAGATCACAGAATTATATGCAAAGCACAAAGTCATAAAATTCCTGGAAAATAAGATAGACTTCTGGGATTTGGATCTTGCCTTTGCCACTTAGATCTGCGTGTCTCTGGGCAAAGTGATGAATTTTCTTGAGTTTCCCTCATTTCTTCATTAAGTGGAGGTGAGGAAAAGGCCTACCTGGCATGGTCAAAGCAAGTCCAATGGACGCATTGCCCTGGTAGAGAGTCAGCACTTCACAGGTAAAGATGGACTAGCAGTAATAACAGGATCCTCACTGAAGGGCTGTAGGTCATATCTTCCACAGTAAGAGAAATGTCTGAGCTGGAAATGAACCAGAACACATAAGGAAGTATCATGCCTAACTGCTCAGAACTGTATAATAGTTCAAAAAGATAAAATTCTTCTTTAGTTGGGCCCAGCTAATGAACAGAAGTCATGAAGAAAATCCTGGGATATCTCGATTAATAATCATCCTTTCTCCTGGGGACCTGTTGAGCCGTGGGTAGCATTTTGGTTCTTACCCAGAATCTCTGCGATTCAGCATCTGACAATGAGCATCAGAAAGGAGCAGAGGAGGAAGAGCTGTAGTCTACCCACAGTCAAGAGAAGCTGGGGACAGGGGAGGAAAGGACCCAAGGGCCTTCGGAGCCTCTGCAGGGAGGAGTGTTTCTGTCACATGAATGCTGAAGAAGAGCCGGAAACGGAAGCCTAGTTATATTAACCACCACTGAAACAAAATACCTGCCACCCACAACTTTCAAGAGAAAGGCTTAATTTGGCTCACAAGGTTTTGATCATCTGGCTCCGAGACAGAAGCAGCCGGATGGAAGGGTGTGGTGGAGGACCTCAGGTGACCTCACAATAGCCAGGAAGAAGAGCGGGGAAGCAACATCAGAGAAGAACGGGTGAGTGACCATTCCCAGGCCCTCAGGTCACGTCTCCTGACCCACCCAGGCACGTCATGGGCATGCACAACCAGCCTGATAGGCTTTCCCTAAGTCAGCAAAGTGGACAAATCAGGATGTGGTCACACAGCATTCGATTATAGTTTCTGACAGAAATAAAATGTCTGAGAGACAAGACTTGAAACAAGGCCAAGATGAGAACAATCTAACCTGGAATCTGGAAAGATGTAGCTGGAGGAATCAGTGTTCTGGACAGACAATGCAGGAGAAGGGGACTCCCCTTCTGTAAGCAGGGTTTTGTGACATATCAAACATGGCTCTGCCTTGAGGCTGCTACTCAGTGGAAACTTAGAGGTCAAGCCAAGGGCCTTAGCCACACTAATGCCCCTGCCTCAGGCCCTCACTGGGTTTTCCTACCAGTCTTTGGTGTTAACTTTCTACACACTTAACTTACCACTATCCCAGTCAGCTTAAGCAAAGCTAATAACAGAGGGGCATGTCAAGTGGTTCTCAGACCCTATGGTTGGGCAGAAAAACCTTCTCTGAATAAACCTGACTCTAATGTATCTAACTGTTCTTTCCCCCAAGCAAAAGTACAATTAAAAGTCAACATCACACCAGGCCTTTTTAATTTTAGAAGGTGTTTGTTTTCCCTCTGAGGCTAAGCAACACATTTTTATTTTGTTGTGTTACACACATGTGAGGAAAAGTAAGAAATTAGTGGTGTCTTGAGGGTTCTGTGGAAAATGGAGCTTTCTCCAACCCTAAATGTGAGTTGCAATCTAGGACTAATGTTTATGATCTCAGAGTGTGAAACTCGCACTTGGGGAAATTTCCGTCCATTTGTTGACAAGCCAGGCTTCCAGGTTTTGGAAGCATTTGCTGTGTGGAATGAGCAGATTCACTCTTCGTGCCCGGGACACAAAGCTGAGGCTGATGTGAACCTGAGTCTGCTGTTTTTGAAGAAAAATCACCATATGCTCTGAACAATTCTCTCTGTGGATGCACACATGGTCGACTGCCCTCTGAAGGTCTGTCTCTACTGTTTCACGTAAAGAGTTTGGCTTCAATCCATGTACACCTTTCTCTTGTCAGTAATTTATGACAGTATACAGGAAGTTTGACTCTAGATACAGAGGAGACTTTAAATAATTAGACAAAAGCATTGGAGGATCTTATGAATAAAAGGTGTTAAAATCAAAATGGAGTTGCTTGTAGCAATTCCCTAACAAAAAAATAAAGTCAGGAGGTTGGAAAGCAGGAGATCTCTTGTACTTAAGGGTGATAACAAGAACTGTCAGAAGGAACTGTGGCATGACCAAAACTTTGCACAAAGGCCCTCACCATCTTACATGTGCAAGGATGTCTGTTCAGTAACTGTCTGCTGCACTTTGGACTGACCTTTGTATTTATTAATCTTTGTGGTCTCTGGTTACTGTTTCAGAACAATATATGAAATCCTCTTCATTTTACCTTAAAATTTCCACTTTCTTTTCCTTTGAATATAGTCATGGTTTCCATGACGTGTATGTTGATCATTTCAATATTTCCTGCTTACTTCCAAATAAATATCGCTCTTTAGAGCCTCTCAGTTTGTGAGTTAGAGGTTGACATGTAGTTTTCCTTGTATGTTTTAATACCATATATGTTCTATCAGATCTCAGTCTGTAACCTATAATTATTCCTCAGTGCCTTCATTTAAAATTTACAGATTTTTTTCATAGCAGTAGAATGTGCTTTCTTCAAATGAAATTTCATCCAGTACCCCATTATGTAAAATAGGCGTGGAACTTAAAACAAGCTCTTCATAAAACATAGACAGAGACTGGGGCCTTGACCTCTCTGAACTCTGCATAAGCTGTACTGAGCAAGGAGGAAACATACATAAAGATGGAAAACTTTTCCTCAATCTGTTGCTGCTGTGTTTAAATGATTAGAAAACAAACTAACAAGGAGCAAGGAGGAAAAGGAGAAGGGACATTCAGTACATTTCCAGTCACAGAGCCTCCAGTGCCTTCCCCTGCAGAAGTGCAGGGCCCAACACACAACGGTCCTTCCGGAAGCCATGTCCTCACTCCTGGGTTTGGGCCCCCCGTGGAGGGGTGGAGGGGCCCCGACACATGTGCACATCTGCACAAACAGGGAGAAAGTGGAGCTTCCCAGAGCATATGCTCTGCGTCTTTCTTCTGGAGAAATCCTTCTGGGCCTCCCGTGAGGAAAGGAAGCAGGCCTGCTGTTTGCAGGAAGTGAGCTCTTCATAAAACTCGCCTGCCTGTCAAATGAAAACACGACCAACCCTTGTACAAGAGGGAAGAACTACTTGCAGTGAAGTAGAGATTCTGTTAAAACAAAGTATTTCCTCCACCATGTGGCATGTTGGAACCCATTATGCTTTCTACAAAAGACAAGATGTCTCACTCAGGGTGAGGGCTTGGCCATGAGCCCACTGTGGGCCCTACACAGACACTTACCCTGTCACCGCCTGAGTCCTCTTGCCTATAAAACTAGGTTTAGGCCTGGGCTCAGCCATCCCAGATGTTCCAGGTACAGAACATAGGGTCCAAGTGGCAAACTTCATCCCCATCAAAAATTTGGTTTAGACTCTCAGGAAATTCGCTCACAATCAGGAGCTGGGGAACTGAAAGGAGCCAGTTCCTCATGTAGAATCCTCCCCATGACAGGATGGAGGTGAGTTTTCTAGGTCAAGGTGATCATGCTATAGTATCTAATGATTTCATCCAATGCTACTAGGTTCTGTGAGGACATAGTTAACATCTACAATCTGCTGACTTTAAATAAAAAAGGACCACATGCATGGTGTGCCTCATCTAATTAGTTGAAGGATTTAAGGACAAAATCTAAGGTTTTCCACTGCTAGCCTGCAATGTCCTGGACCCCTACAATTGCAAAATCGAGTGCCCTGAAATGAATCTGTGTGTGTGTATATGTCTGCACACTAAATATATGCCATCACCTCTCACTCTTTGTGGATTACTTGCAGGACCCTCTGCAGATACCAAAATCTTCAGGTGCTCAAGCTCTCTGTACAAAGTAGTGTAGGCTATTTGCCTGTAACTTATGCAATCCTCTTATTTACTTAAATCACCTGTAGACTACTTACAATACTTCACACAGTGTGTATCGTAGTGACTGAGTGTCATTTAGGGATCAGTTACCTGAAAATGTTTGTGCATGTTCAGTATGGATATAATTGTTAAAGAATTTTTGATCCACAGTTGGCTGAATCCAGAAATGCAGAATGGGCCAACTGTGTCCATGTATCCGTCATCTGTCTGTCTGTCTGTCTACCTATCCATCTATCCAACTGGTTCTGATTCTGTGAAGAACCTTGACTGACACTAACACTCTTCACGGTACCTGATCCTGGATCGCATTACTTCTAAGAAACAGACAAGTCCATAGTGTAAGTCCCATCCACCAACACTTCATCCCATGTTCTTCCGCCAGGACACAGCTCTGCAGCTTACTCGGCCACAACCTAAAAGCTTATTTCAAAATGAGCTTCACTTTCTAAAAGCATTGAAAGGTTGTTCTGGCAGCAATTTTCAGACTGGCTCCTAGCAACACAGCTACATTAGGTTGTACCATAGCACAGAGACATCTTTAGCATGTGAAACAGCAAAAATTTCCTGAAAGTGTATTTTTCAAACAGTTGATCATTTATCTTTTATTCTGTTTTGACTTAATTTGAAGAAAATGCTAGTCACAGATATGAAATGGCTCTTGTGACCCCAAATGGCTTGGGGGAGCAATGCCTATAATATTATGATTTCAGTCACAGTTGAAAGGAAGCATTCTGTGTGAATTCAGTCTTGGGTCACTTGCAGCACCTCCTCCCATGAATGCTAAACACAACTTTATACCTTACAGTACTCCCCTTGGGCTCCCACACTAGCTCAGCTTGGAAATGTGGAAGAGTCAACACCCCCAGAAACAGTCCTTGGCCAGTGAAATGTGATTGATTGGATAGGTGGTTGTCTTAGTCTCTTTGTGTTACTGTGACAGCATATGTGAGGCTGGTGCCTTATAAAGAAAGGAGGTTTATTGAGCTCACCATCCTAAAAGTCCTACAGCATGGTGGCAGCATCTGCTCAGTTCTAGTGAGGGCCTTGTGGTAGTAGCATCACATGGTGGGGGCACCCAAAAGACAAGCGAGCAGAGGCTCGTGGAAGGAATCACAAGGCAAAAGGAGAAGCAAGAGAGTAGGGTTGGGCCAGGCTCACTCTTAATGTTGTACTTTAGATCTAGAGTCTCCTCTTGAAGCTGCATGTGCTCAGGTTGGGGTTTTGGCAAATGATTAAATCAAGTGGGTTTTGTGCTCACTGATAGGTTAATTAATGAGTCTGTGGGTGAATGTTCATCCCAGGAGGTGGGGTCTGTTCAGGAGAGGTGGTCCCTGGACCATGACCTGGAAGAGCGTGTTTTTGTCTCTGGCTCCTCTGTTTTCTCTCTGTTTCCAGCTGTCATGAGGGGAATGCCTTTCCTCCACCACGCTCTTCCTCCAGGATGTTTGCTCCTTAGGATCTCGGGGATGCCCCTGCTGAGTCTCTACATGATGGACAAGACAGGAGAACCAGACGAGAGAATCGAGCACCCAGAGGTTAAGTATGGTATTAGTGTGTGCTTTCCTTCTAGCTAAGTAGTTTCTTCTATAAAAAGTTAAGTCAAATTAATTTTATAATAACTATAGTGAGATATTTATACACCATATATTTTTCCATGTATTCAATTGATTCAATGGTTTTTCATATATTCAGAAGTTATAAATGTAGTCATATTCAGAGTTATGCGATCATGTTATGGTGTAGGTGAAAAATGTTCCACCAAATTTCATGTATTTGGAGGTGGGGCCTGGTTGGAGGAAGCATGTCACTGAAGGTGTGGCCTGGAAGACAGAATTCTTCCTTCCTTCCTTCCTTCCTTCCTTCCTTTCTCTTTCTTTCTTTCTTTCTTTCTTTCTTTCTTTCTTTCTTTTCTTTTCTTTTCTTTCTTTCTTTCTTTCTTTCCTTCCTTCCTTCCTTCCTTCTTTCTTTCTTTCTTTCTCTTTCTTCCTTTCTTTCTTTCTTTCTTTCTTTCTTTCTTTCTTTCTTTCTTTCTTTCTCTCTCTCTCTTTCTTTTTTCTACTGGAAATCTAACTCAGGACCTTGTGTTTGCAAAGTAGGCACAGAACCACTGAGCTAAATCACCAGCCCAAAGAGTGCATTCTTTTCCTCATTGCCTCCTTTTTCTCTCTGTGTTTCTTGGCTGTCCTGAGATGTGCAGCTTTTCTCCATTATACCCTTCTACCGAACCATTTCTGCCATGGCCAGCAGCCATGCACTGAGCCCACTAAAACCATAAACATGACCTCCTTGAAACTGTATTAGGTATTTTATCCCAGCAAAGAAAAATTGACTAATATACACTATAACCTCAATTGATTTCAGAATTTTTTTTACTATCTTAGAAATAAACCCATTTGGTTTCCCTTAACATCTTAGTTGTAGACAACCATTAATCTAATTTGTGCCTGTATGAATTTTTCTGTTCTAGACGTTTCATAGACTAGGTATATGGTCTTTTGTGATTGTTTTCTTTCATTTAACAGAATTTGTTTAAGGTTTTCCTGTGTTGTAGCCTGTGTAAATAAGCGTCTCTTTCACCTTCATTGATAATAATACAGATATACCATGCCTTACCTTTTTATCACTTGATGGATGTCTCAGAGGTAGTGTTTACCTTGAACTAAAATCTGCCATAGAATTTGATCTCAGGGTAATCCATGCCAATTCTTTCTATGTGACCACTCTATCACAGTAATTGACAGTTTGGTCATTTCCACAGCCTCCTCACTACACTAATGAAATTCCTCTCACAAACTTGAGTTTACTGAGGTTACCCTAAAAGTGAAATGAAACATCACAGTGAGAACTACTAGCCTTTTAATTATAAATGTATATAATTAATAGCAAAGTGGCAATTACCTTGAAACAAAATCATGGTATGAGACTGCTCTCAAAAGCCACGACCATTTTTAATTTTTTGGTGCTAACTTGCTCTGAGTAAAGCAAGCGAGGGCTCGTTTTGCTCACCAACCTTCCTCTGGGTGAGTAGGAAGGCCGGCTGCAATGGTGCTGTTCACTCAGGGAGCCTTCGTGAAGCAGCTGCAGAATGACCTTTCCCCGGCTCTGTGAAGGTGTCCATGCTACTACATTCGGCTCATGAAGGCGTTTGGCAGAGGTACCCCTTTATCAAACGTGTCCAGAGAAGGAAGGAGGTGGAGAAGGACAGAAAGGTAGAGGCCTCATTACTTTCTCTTACTCCTCTGATCACTCCAACTGCGCTATCTTTGCTGTGTGAGTTTGACCTCCGCCTAGGACAGGCCCAGTTTCAGCATACCCTTTATTTCCCTCTCAGAGCCTGACACTGTCTCTAAAAATAAAGATGTGCTCAATAAATGCTTTTGGAGAAGAGGTGGTAGGAATGTATACATGCAGGCCAGGGATTTAGCTCAGTGGTACTGCACCTGCCTTGTAAGTACAAGGTCTTGAGTGATTCTTGGTACCAGGGGGTAAAAAGGAGAGTATAAATGCATGTGTGGGTAGCTGCATGGATAGTGATGGATGGACGGGTGAGCGGGTGGATAAATGGACGGGATGCATAGATAAGTGGGCAGACGGATGTGTGGCTTTGGTGGTTATGTGATTTGGTGCATGGAAACCTAGCTGGGTGGTTGGGTGGGTGGGTGGGTGGGTCGGTGGATGGATAAGGAGTTAGACAGCTGTTTGAGCACATGGATGGATGGATGAAAGGAAGGAGAGAGGGGGGGAAGTTAGAAACTCGTTTCTACAAGCAGATCCTCTCCTTGGGGGTTAAAAGTAGCTGATTGTGTCCTGAATGTACCCAGTTTTGGGGAGGGTCACCCTGCTACTTTCAATTGGCCAAGAAATGTACCTCTTCCACATGCCATCTCTGTACAGCGCACCCCAGCAGTGTGGGGAAGCTAGATCACTTATCTTTATAGTTAAAATAATGTGTTCCAGCCCATTAAGGCTGCAATAGCATAATATGGTACCATAGATCAGTGGTGTATAAATGGGAATTTCCATCTCACAATTCTCAAGGTTAGAAAAGTGCTAAACAAAAGTACTGGAGATGTGATGTGTGATGGAGCCATTCTGTGGTTTGCAGACAGTTATCTACTTGCTGTGTCTGCCCACAGTACAGTTGAAGGGCCAGAGAAGTGTCCTCAGATCTGTTTTATAAGGGGGCTCATCCCATTCAGGAGGGCTCAGCTCCCACGGCCTGCTCACTTCCTAAAGTCAAGTCTCAACACCATCAAATGAGGAAACTAAGCATGAAAGAAGAGAACACACGTTCTCAAGATCCTGTGAGGAGTTAGTAACTAGGGTCCAGGTCCTGATTCCTGCTTTCTTCCCTTCCAATCCTCACTAGATCTTTTTTGTTCGTTTGTGTTTGTTTTTGTACCAGGGATCGAACTCAGGACCTCATGTTTGGCAGGCATGGCACTACTGAGCTACATCCCTGGACCGAGATCATTTCTTAAACCTCAGCAATCACTTGACGTTGCCGCTTTCTGCAGCCCCAGAGGAGCACAGCTGAATGCAACAAGATCTCTTTTCCTTTTTCGGAGCCTTTGGCTTAATAGTAGACGCTCTTGGGTCCTTTTAAATTTATCTGAGCTGTCCATACGGTACTTTAGCTTCCAGCCTGGCCTAGTGGCTAAAGAGCTTCGATGCGCTGGTGCGAGTGGAAGCCTCTGAGAAGCAAGTGACGTCTCGGATGACGCACGGCCTCATCGTGGTTGCATGATGGGCTTTAAAAAGCTCTTTCAGATCACTTGGATTATTTCCCCTGGTGTAGATGTGGCCCAAAATATCCAGCAGACCAGTCCCAGTGCACATTTCAAAGCCAAGACGCTGCGAGGATAGCGGTCTTCCTGGGAAAGGCAGTGGCTGTTACATAAGAAGGGTTGGCATCTCCCTGGCTTAGCGGATCCAACATCCTCTGTGTATCGGGACAGACACAAAAATTCATCAAAGTTACCCCTCCTCAGCCCTGACACTAACTGCTTGAAAACTGCTTAAAAGTAAGATGCTCCTCTGTCTTGGGAAGGAACCAAGACATAGGTCGGGGAGTCAGAAGACCCAGGAGGTGGACCCGTCCACCAGCTCCAGTTGGTGAGACATTGGGTTATTCACCTAAGCTAACGGAGTTTTATAATAACAGCTAGGTCACAGGCTGACGCCGCCAGCAGCAAAAGAATCATTTAAGCAAAATACACAAATATTAAATATCTTCCAATTTGGCTGTTGGGAAACATTAATAGTAAAAAGTGAGCAATGGAGAAATCAAGGCATCCGGAATGTTGGGATCAGTGCAGCAAACGGGTTGGCAGCCCAGGTTCACCTTGTCTCCGTCAGGTCTGTGTACTCCGACTGCTACGCATTTCTTCTGACCTCAGGTGCCACAGTCTCAGAATTCAGACCTGAGGAAACGGTGGAGCGGAGACGAATGGCTCCAAATGACGAAGCAAGTTAGCTCTGAAACACTGTCCACCCAACGACCCCCGGGCGCTTCCCCACCCGCCCGCAGGGCCTCAGGAAGCCTCGTACTGTTTCCAGCTGGATTCTCGTGTCTTTCCTGGACCCAAGCTCTGGAGTTACTTTAGAGTGGCATCTCAGGGGTCTTCTTGAGTTCAGGTTTGTTGAAAGTTATACATCTTTCAACAAGCAAGGCTCAGGAACCCAGTCGAAGATGACAAAAAAGATGGGTACAGCGTAATTTATCAGAGGAAATGGAGCAGCTCTTCCCACCATTCAGGCCACCGGAAATACATCAGACCACATGGTTTTGCTGGACGCAGGGCACAGTACAGTTTCACATTATGAAATCCTGTCCCACAATCTGCCTCTGAGCTCTTTTCAGAGAAAATGCAGAGGTAAGAGTTCAGCTCAAAGATGAAGAAGGAAGACACAACATAAGCAGAAATCAGGTTTTTGGAGCTGCAAAGAGCAGAGCAGAAAAGACCTGACCAAGTAGGGCTGGTCCTTAGCCATCCTGTACGTGGTGGCCCCTTTCAGACTGACCTCCGTATTGAGTCCCCTGATGAAACAAGACAGTGAGGACAGTATCCTGTTGAAGTAGGATGTAAGAAATGAATATAGAAAAGAGATGAGGAAATGCAGTTTTTTGGTCCCTGTGATTACCACGGTAGATCAGAGTGCGCGTGGTAATCACCTGAGTGACTGTACTGCAAGGTTTATTAGCCCTTAATTTACCCAGTGGGTCTCATCCCTCCTCTGTCCAGCCTCAGGTCATGAAGATAACAATAACTAAAGTCATTTTCAGGGTTTGAAGGTACACCGAGTCGCCAGCATCTGCAACATCCAGTTCCCCCTCCAGCAAGGCCTGACATCTGCAAGCCAACAGTCACCTCAGATTTCAGACAGTGGAGCCTTGCAGGCCCGATAACTGTGAGATCAACTCCTCCCAAGCAGAAGCCATCACCCATGACAGACAGAACTGCACCAGCCCCGCTCCCAAGCAAGAGCTATCTTCTCACGGAACCAGATATTTCTCAAACTATTAAGATTCCCCTGGATCAAAGAAACCTGAACAGAAAAAACGTTCTACCAGAGCCTGACTTACCTCAGCCAGTCCGTGAAAGCTGGCCATTCCCAGCCCTGTAACAGAGTGAACCCCTCGGCCACTGTAGCTAAGGTCCTCTGTTCTCTCTTACTTCCTAACTCTGCCTAGTTATTAGTAACACTCTCACCTGGAACTCCCTCAGACAGCTTCCACAGCCCCACTCTGAGCAGCACATGAACCTTTCCTCTTGAGAAGATGAAGTAGGCTAACAGGATTTGAAGTCCCCTCCCCCAAAGTTGATGTGTTGAAAACTTAATCCCTAAATTCATACATTAGTGTCATTTGGAGAGGTGAAGCCTTGGGAAACACTTAGGGACAGATGAGGTCATGGCTGTGAGTCTCCAGGTTCTGTCCCTATAATGGCTTTATAGGGAGAAGAGACACCTGGGCTAGCACGCTTGTTCTGTGTCACCCTGTGAAGCTTCTGCCATGTGACAATAGAGTAAGAAGATCCTCACCAGATGCTGAGCAAGTCTATGGCATAATCTCAGACTTTCTGGACTCCAGAATCATAAGCTGAAGAAATTAGCTCACTATGTAGCCCAGGCAAGCCTTGAACTCACAGCAATCTTCCTGCCTCTGCCTCCCAAGTGCTGGGATTACAAGTGTGAGCCACCACATCCAGCACTGTGTTTTTTCTCAATTTATTAAGTGGTCCATGGAATTCACTTATAACAACAGAAAATGGTCTGAGATAATTGGCGAGCCAATGGAATTGACTCTGGAAAGCTGTTAGGATGAACTGTCAGTAAGCAAGGGCACTAGGAGTCAGAGGAGAAAGATAGCCAGATGGGGAGGCTGACTCCCAAGCTACAGGGGGCCCTCAAAGGTATATGTGAGGGAGAAAGGCAGGATGAGACCTTTGTGAAGAGAGGGAAGCAAATGGAGTGAGGAAGACAGGTACAGAATGAGGAGGGGTCACTAGAGAAACATAACTAAAAGTTTCTTTCAAGAGCCAGGAAGCCACAACTACCAACTTACCCCTATTCTTATTTTCTAAAATTAACAGCAAAGCCTCATGGGCTGTGGCCTAGATCCTCTGAGCAGCTTTAAAGGAATCTGCATTTCCTAACACCTCAAGGGAAGCTGCATAGCTGCTAACCGCCTGTCTCTTGCCCTGCACCCCAGACCCCTCAGTCTTCCTGACATCTCCCAGTCCACCTGTACACTACTTGGTTCTATATACAAATGAGTCTTTTTAGAACATTAATAGTAGTCATTTGGCTTCATTGATTTGTTTTGACTTTTGTTTTTTTTAATTAAAATCTGTATTGGTACATTATGAATATACATCATCATCGCATTCAACACTGAGAGTTTGTACCAGAATATGGCGTGACTTGATTCTCATTTTTCCCCTTCCTCCATTCCACCCCACCACCACCCACATATATGTAAGCTTATATACATGAGCTTTGTTTCCTTTTTTCTTTATTACTATCACATTCTTTTTTCCCTCATTATTTTCCCCTATACCCTCTTTCCTTTTATATATTTTCCATTTCACAATATTAACTATATATACCAGAACTCATTTACATCTTCATTTTCTCATACCAGAGAAAAGATACTATATTTACACATCTGTGACCTGTTTATTTCACTTATGAGGATGTCCTCAAGGTACATCCATTTGAGTATGAATGATTCAATCTTATCATTTTTAATGGGAGAATAATACTCCATTCTATAAAAGAACTACATCTTCTTTATCCAGTCTCCAATTGATAGACATTTTGGTTGTTTCCAGTGCTGATGAGACACTGATACATGAGCTCTGCCACTCCCCTAGTTTCTATTGCAGTAGGGGTGTACATGTGAAGCTGGGAGAGCGAGAAGTGAGCCGAGGAAGGAGAAGGGCCTCTTAGTAGAAAAGCAAAGAGTGGACTCTCAGCCGTACTTTATGCATGAACATTTAAAGTATATCAATTTCAGTTAACAGTCTAAATTTCAGTCATCTTTTCTATCCAATACTTCTATCCCTTAGGGATTACCTTATGTTTCAAGTATTCACTTACTTCTAAAGTGCTTTATTTCTTTGGCTGAAAATGTTGTTCCAAAGGTGTGGGCAAGATTAAATGGCAACACCAGATTTCAAAGGGATTCCTGGTAATTCTCCACTCCCAAAGGGCCTGACATCTGATCTTTGAAAGGCCTCTGCTCAAACAGCAGGTTTGAACACTGGAAAGAGTTTCCTCCTTCAATCCACCATGTTATGGATTCAGCACTATTTATGAATTGGAAATGCAGAGATTCTGTCACCTAGTCACATCCAAAGCACTGCAGAGTGCATAGTGAAGACCTCAGTCCAGAGTTCTGAGTTTGTCCACCTCACAAGGTGGACAAGGGTAACCTCCAGGGTAACCTACCAGAGGAAATTTGTAAGCCAAAAACATGGCATCTTGGTGCTTGGAAGAAAAAACAAAAACAATATAATACGGTCAGCAGTGTGAAGAAACCTAAGTTTTTAGATTACAGGGATAGGGACTGAATAGAGAGAAGAAAGTAGAAATATGAAAAGTCTCAAAATGTGGAAGTCAAAGACTCCAAGACAGCAGGCATATAGAGCTGAAAATAGTATCAACACAAAGAAGAGCTCCTAGACCCTAGTCCCGAAAGATCTAATCCAGGCGCTCCTGATCACAGAGATGTTTGGAGTACACTAGAAGGCCGAGCCACGAACAGGGAGATGGAATGAAAGTGGGCAGGGGGCTCATTACTCCTCTAGAACTCACAAAACTGGGATTCAGACTTACAGCCCAAGTAGGTAAGAAGGTTAGAATATGACTCCACTCTGGAAAAGTGAACTATCTAGTGGGAAAGGTCTACAGAGACTAACACTGGACATTTCTAGGAAGATAACAAAGTTTGGATTCAAAACCCCCAGGACCAGGTCTACCAGTGAATAATGATACTACACTTGCACAACAGAGATGCTACTCTCAGTGCAGTTTGGGGCTATTCTTCCAAAATAGATAAAATTCAGTGACACAGAAATAGCTACTGTAAGTGACATTTTGTATATTCGCAATGTTGTGCAACCACTGCTTCCATCTAGTTCCAAAACATTACATTACCCTAAAAACAATCCCATGTTCTTCACTTTTGATGAAATGGTCGAGAAGAGTCATTAGTCATCTGAGGAAAAGCTTCTGGCGTGCATTGACAAACACAAAAAAGACAACATACAAGAGGAATCCAAAGGAAATGAGAGCAACAACAACAGGAAAAAAATTTAAAACAAGTTTTGAAAGCTCTCCGCAGAAAGATGAAAGATTCTTATGTATTTGAAAGAAACAACCTGATACTTGAAAGAGGGTAGGATATTTGTAAAATATAGAATGAGGTCTAAGATATTCAACATGTAAGACTCTAAAATTTTTAAATTTCACAGGGAGGAAAAAAGAAGAGCTAGAAAAACATAGAAATGCACAAAACAAAAGACATTTAGGACCTATGAATTTATCTTGGAGGCTCAATGTTGAATACTAAGTGTTCTACAAGGAGAGAACATGGGACCAGGCATTTAGCTCAGTGGTACCCTAACCTACCTCACTAGCACAAGGGCTCAAGCTTGATCCTTCGTATCTCCAAAAAAACACAAAGAGAGAACATATAGTGAATGGTGTGAATGAAGGAAAAATAAAGGAAAAGCTTCCACACCTAAAAGCATTCATCTCCAGGTTGGAAGGGCGATATGAGTTTCAAATACAAAGAATAAAGAGAAACTCAGGAAAGTAAATCACTGTGAGAAGAAAGCTAGCACAAGAAAATGTCCTAAATATTCAGAGGGAGAAGGACTATCTATAGAGGATTTAGAATCAGAAGAGCAACAAATTTCTCCGTAGTAATGAGGGACTCTGGAAAAACATGGCATAGGTTTTTGTTTTGTTTTGTTGTTTTGGGGTTTTTTTTTTAGGTTTTTTGAGACAGGGTCTCACTTTGTAGTTCAGGCTGGCCCTCAGCTCAGCCTCCAACTCACATCACAGCAATCCTCCTGCCTCTGCCTCCCGAGTGCTGGGATGACAGGCTCAAGCCACCACGCCCGGCACTGTGGTATGTGGTACTGGTTGCTGCTGGGGTGAGTCTCCATGCCCAGTATAGTATGTGGTTACCGGGGATCAAACCCGGGTCCTTGCACTTGCAAGACAGGTGCCGGAACCACTGAGCTAAATCCCCAGCCCTGGCACAAGGTTTTTGAAATTACGATCTGTAAAATTTTATACCCAGCCAACTGACAATCAAATACAAAAGTAAAGCAAAGTTATTTTTTGGTAGTTATTGACTCCACTTATTAATATGTTCCCCAAAACTAAGAAATAAAAAACTAAAAGATGATATGAAGTCAAGGAAATTAAGAATCCAACATGGGAAAAATTGAAGGGAATCCTGAGGGATCCTAAGGGAAATCCTAAAATGAGTACAAGAGAGACAGAGAGTCACAGTTTGAAGTCTTTCCAGAGGCAAATCCAGAAATGGTCCAGAAAGCGTGCACCTAAGATTAAAAAAGGAATTCCAATACTGGTATTCAAAGAAATTTTAAGCTCTGGCAGGGACAATGAATTAATGAAAAGCACACTGAAAGATAAACAAATGGAAAAACAAGACAATTATTAATTCTAGAAAAATTAAAACTGAATATGAGAAGGAGAAAGCTATTATGGTCAACTGTGTCGTTCAGATGTAATTGGTTTTTACATGCTAAAAATCATACACTTTCTGGTTATTGATTTGACCAAACATTGTTCCATAAGTATGTGTATGTGTGTGTATATATATATATATATATATATATATATATGTGTGTGTGTGTGTGTATAAATCTATAGTGGAAGGCTGAGAAGGCAGAGGAAATACAGGTGAGTCTTAAGGCCAACAGTGTGGTATAAAAACATAAAAAAGTTGAGAAATCAGGAAATAACAGCACATATGTTATTTAGATACACAGAGGTAAATGTCTAAAAAGATTTGGAACTAAACTTAGTCCATTTTCTGCAGCTACAGCAAAATCGTACAGACTAGGTACTCTATAAAGAAAAGAAATTTTGGGGCCGGGAAGTTAGCTCAGTGGTTCTGGCGCCTGTCATGCAAGTGCAAGGACCCGGGTTCGATCCCCGGTCACCACATACCATACTGGGCGAGGAGACTCATGCCCAGCAGCAACCAGTACCACATACCACAGTGCCCGGGAAAAATGATGAGATTGTAACAAAAAAGTACGGAAACAAATTTTATGTATATGGGGGGCGGTAGGGTGGGTAGGGCTATGGGAAAAAATGAGAATTAAGTTGTGTCTTATACTGGTACAAATCCTCATTATGGAGTGCAATCATGATGCGTATATGTAATGTACCAATAAAGATTAAAAAAATTTTTTAAAAAATTTCTCTGTCCCAGTTCTGGAGGCTGAAAGCCGGATGTCAAGGTGCTGGCCTCCAGTCAGAGCGTTTGCGTGACGTCATAACACGGCGATGGCCGTTACACGGCCAAAGGGAGGGAGCAAAGGGAGGGGGAGCCAAAGGAAGCTGAGCTTGCTTTTCATATAGCCCACTCTCATGATAACCAACCCACCCCTGTGACAGTGGCCTCAACCTATGATGAGCGTGGACCAACTTAACGACCTGTGAAATACTGTGACAATGGCAGTTAAATCTCAACATGGCTTTGGAAGCACACTCAAACCATATCAGACAGGTAGGGAATTAAAAGGAGGAGGAGGAGAATGGGGCTGCTGTTTTGATTCCAGCTCTTTAACACTGTGAGACTTTAAAAAACTAGGTCTATTTCTTTAACAGAAATATAGATTAATTTTTTTAAAAATTCTACTACTACAAAAACTTGGCCCACTGATCAAAGCGCTATAGAGTCAAGTTCTATGCAGTGGCATGTGATGGCCTTCCTTTGCCTAAGTGGCTTCCAGAGAAGAAATGCAGCTTGCTGTCAAACTCCGTTCTTGAAAGATGTGACCTCTTGTTCAACCCTGAGGAAATGGAGCCACTAAATACAAGTCAGATCCAGTTAGAGTCAAAATCCAAGTGACGTGGAAGTGAAATATGTGTAAACCCCAGGTAATGGCCTGGTTACCCCAGCGGAATTTATTGTTGCAGCATCTTAGAACACTAAAAAATTTATAGTCGCTGCTTTCACTCTGAAATTATATAACATCTTACTTCCCTTATCAAAGGGCCATTTATCACCCGATGTGAGCTTTTGTTATTCTTGGGATCTTTAAAGCATTTGTTTAATGGCTTGTCCTATGAGGACAAAAGCCACAGCTTTTTTATTTTTAATCCTCTGTACCTAACATTGATATTAGATGTGAAAGGCATGAAAGAGATGTTTGGAGGAAGATATCAGAAGGCATTCAATGAACATTCAATAATAACAATAATAAAGCACCAATCAGGAAAAGGGTTGCTTCCTGACAACTTCGACTGAAGAGGGCCGTTGTTACATTCACTGCGGCAAATGGCGCAGAGCTTTCTACAGTGACCAGCTTATACCACATTTGCTGTGTTCTAGACACATGTAAACATTAGCTGGGTTGATACTCAACATCACCCCAGACACATCATCATTTTTCTCATTTTATATGTAAGTAAATGGCCCAATGACACAGTCAGCAGGTGAGGGAATCATCATAGTTAGGGCCCAGGACATCTGGCTCCAGAATCTGTGGTCAAAGCATTTTATGTCTAAGGTAAGAAGGAGTGAAGCCCTTTGAGGCAAATTCCCAGGGATGGGACCCCGAGGACCTGATTGGCTAGGAGTACACAGCCAATTTGTACTTCTTAAGAAAGTTCAAAGGGGGAAGGGATCTTTGGCAGAGAATAAAACTAGGACGATGAAAATTACCTGTGAACTCCAGTCCGAAAGCTGGGTCCCACTGCTGGGACCCAGGCACAGATGGTTGTGGATCAGAGGGCACAGCTGTCCCAGGTGCTATCTGGCCACACAGGAGAGTGGGAAGACTGAGCAAGGGAAAATAAAACTGATCTGTGAGAATTTCTGCAGAGAACTCAAAGAATCAAAGGAAGAACTAGTTGGAGAAATGGTAGCACCAGTGTTGTGGATGGAATATTTGTGTCCACCCAGGTGAAACCCAATATCCAGGTGATAGTCTTGGAGGAGGGGCCCTTAGGAAGCAATCGGGCTGTGAGAGCAGGGCCTTAGAAATAGACTTGTGTGCTGGTAAGGGACCCCCGGGAAACTCAACCCTTCACACAGTGTGAGATGGCGGTCTACACAGGAATGGGTCAGCACCAGACACCGAATCTATTGGTGACTCGATCTTGAACTTCCATCCTCTGAGCTGTGAGAAATACATTTTCTTCTTGTATTATTTTTTCACAACAGACTGGACAACTGAGGAGTAACAGTTTACAAGGAAACATGTTCTACATGGCTCCGTGGCCCAAGATCAGCAGGATAGAATCCCCTGGGTCCCTCTATGACATCAATGTGTTGAGGCTCCCCTCCCCCCAGGAAGAAGCTGAGGACAATCAATCACAAAATTGCCCACAACTCCTCACCTCTTCTCGGGCCAGGTTTGCTCCATGTTTCTGCAGCTCTGACCCTAAACATAGGCACATCCCCTCCCAGGTGAACGGAGCTGCCTAGGACTCCGAGCTGACCTCAGGTGGCTGGTGAGCCGAGGAGAGCACATACACATTCTGTGGATCGGTGAGCGTAACTGTGTGTGCTGTTCCAGCTCGCTGAGTTTCCAGGTGACCTCTTAGGTAACTGACACAGCAGCCAAGGAATTATGGGGCCACTCAGCCCCTCTTGTTCCTGTCTTTGAGGGAAAAGTCCTGGGAGGACAGCTGATGAGCCACCTCGTAGCCAGCAGAGACTGTCAAATGAACAGGAAAAAGGAAATGGCCACTGTTGAGTACCTACTATACGCAGAGCAACTGGATAATGTGGATCGAGCCTGGCAATCCGTGCTCAGCGCCTGTTCATTAAACACGCCTTCCTGCCGTCTGCGGTTCCTTTCTTCCTATTTTTCCTTCCTTCCTTCCTTTCTCTTTATTTTCTCTCCTCCTCTCTTTCTTCATTTCCTTCCTTTCTTTTAAACCAATAAACAAGAAAGAAAACGATTTCCTAACTGAATTGAGGCAATTTGGCCCATTGAGATGTAAGTGGGCAGAGCTTCTGGGAAAGCACATTCAGAGGCAAACTAGCTGCCGCAGGCCTTTTGCTGTTTGCTCTGGGCAGTGCCAGCTCTTAGACACTGAAAGGGCTGGTGCTGTCGCAGTTATCTTTCGTCATGAGCTAAGAGAATTGTGCAGATGCTGACATTTACCATAACCAGTTTTTACCAAAATGAACCAGATACCATGTTGCGTGGCAAAAAGAAAAACCTACATTGTTCACACTGTGCTTTAGTTGGGGTTTTTAGTCTAGCCTATTCTCAGTTTATAGGAAGATTATTATACTTATTTTGATAGAACACAAAGGCTTAGAGTGTTAGAAGGTTGTCCTAGGTTACCAATGTAGCGGATTCCTCTGCTAATGGACTCCAAAATAGTCCATCTTCTAGTAGCCACACTCTTGCATAATCCACTTTTCCTCCTCGTTTTAACTTCAGCCTCAACCATGTGACTTGCTCCACCCGTTGGGACTTTTGAACATGTGAGGCCAACAGAGGCTTCATAAATGCTTGTCCACTGGGGCTTCCCTTTGGAGGATAGTCCCTCCTGCCGCCATGGGGGAGCATCTTACCTGCTTGTGTTGTCCACATGAGAGACCAGGAAGGAAAAGCACCAGGTGGAGAAAGATGTTCAGTGGTTCCAGTCATTCCAAACCTTCCTGCCTAAACCCCAGACAGAACAGTGAGGCCATCTGAGACCCAAGAAGCAACACAAGTGACCCCTTGCCAACATGGTGTGAAGAGACTCCAAAGCAGAGCCCGAACACTTTAGAGCTTTTGAACAAATACCTTGGTGTTATTTTAAGTTATTAAGTATTGGAACAGCTTGTTACACAGCATTGTAGTAATGTTACACCTAGCCAAGCAACAGCAAAGCAGAATTTGAATTTAGAGCTGTTTGACACCAAAGGCCAAGTTATAAACATTATATTCTACCATGGTGTCTGGTTTTACACACACACATATACACACACACACACACACACACACACACACACACACACATTCACCACTCTTCTGGGCTTAGACAGAGACTTGTCTTTGTCCTATTCAGATGGTGTAAAATAATGTTTCCACATAGGTTGTGTTTTCTTTATTCTCTGGGGACTCCATGGGCTGTGGGCTCCATATTGACAGAGCCTGTCCTGCAAAACAAAGACCATTTGATGCTCACTGAAACTTCAGACGCTTTCTTGTTCAGCTCACCATTCTCCTGGGTTCCACAGTCTTCGACATAGATGCAGGATTAAGTCTGATGGGAATTCCGGAAGTGGAGCTATTCTCAGGAACATTTCATTCTCCCTAATAATAAAATGTGGGTTTCTCTCTGCACTCTCAGCCCTAGGTGCAAGTCAAACAGGAGCATCTTCCATTCAAATCATGTCCTTCATCACTGGAGCCTCAAAATATTTTACAGTCCCGTGCTGTGATTTGAATGTGTCCCCCAAGTTTATGTGCTGGAAACTTACCCTCAACTGCAGCCAAGCTGAGAGATGAGATCTTTAGTGGGTGATTAGGTCACGATTGCAATGTCATTCCAGAGTAGCTGTGTTAGCCTTCTCTTGCCTTCTCTTTGCGGTCTCTCTCCTGCCCACTTTTCCTCATAGTAAGACAAAACTAGAAGTCCTCACCAGCTATATGCTCCTTGACGTTGGGCTTCTCAGTAAGAAATAAATGTCTTCTGTTTATAAATGACCCATCTCGGGTACTCTGTTACAATATAGCCAATTTGACTGGGACATTTGGATCAGCACTCCGTATCCCAAGATGGCATCCTATTTTGATCTCTGGCACTCAATGTTCCTTTAAGATTATCTCTAAGTGCCTATATTGAATTTAATACCTTTTCCAAAAGGATCCTCTTTCACCAGATTCTGGGGTTCAGTATATCCAGGTCTTTGGTGTCCCAAACAAGACATATTAAAAAGGCAGCAAGGTTTTACATTTGTTAATGATGTGAAAAGAAGTACGGTCTATGCAGTGCGGCACTGAGAGAGTTCACAGTGGCCATACAGCTAATGGCAGAGGTCTTTTATATCTCTCATATTTGGAAGTAATATCAGATCTAGGCTGTCCTATCAAACACCTGTTTGAATGTGCAGCCAGAACGATGGAAGATAGCCCGCTCTGCTTGGTTCTAGGTGCTGTTCCAGGTGTGTTCTGTGCCCGTGTCTTAGATCTCTGTGATTGACAGGTCATGCTCCTAGCTGTGCTACTTGGTCGTGCCCTAATCTCCAGCCTCATCTCCAAAGACATCTATACAACTTGAGGGTTCTACAACACTAGCAGGTTTACTCAGGAGCACAAGTGACTCTGAGCACTAAGGGATTTGTGAGAAGTTCTACCCAAGTCAGATGGTTGGCACTAATTCCACATGAGCATCTCCATCTAGGCCTGTTAGGTCCCTCATCTTTTTGTGTGTGAGATCGATGTCTTTATGAAATCTCAAAATGACATTTTGGCTTGGGAAGCCTGACAGGGTCACTATTACCATATTCAATTATTTAAAGAAAGGTCTAAGCCCAGACCCATTTGAAAGAAGGTGGAAAGGCTATACTTTCAGGGATCATTTCTATAGTTGGTGAAAGAAGGTGGAAATAGATTCCACTTCTTGAGTTTCAAAGAACTTACGGCCATCTTTAAATCTATTCTTAGAGTTAAATTTTGCTACGGACTATTATTTGTACTTAAGAGTAGGTCTGGTCTCCTCAGCAGAAATGCGGAGCCATTCATTCAAAAAAACACCCAATAGGAGGTACTGAAGTCCAGGTACACACATAGTTCATGGACAGTGCAAAAATTTCAGAGTAGAGCAGAGGTTTTGTGGGAGATGCACTGTGATCTGATTCTCCTGTCAGCCCTAAATTTTCTGCTGGACAGTCAGGTTCTCTTCCGACCTGGGAGACAGGACAGGGTCAAGTGCAAGACCCCTCACTTACAGTTGTCGCAGCCCCTGGGCAGTGAGGGGGCTTTCCCATGGTCCCAAGTCTTTCTTGAGGCTGTGTCTTTGGGTTGTGGAAAGAGGGGGACGAGAGAGAATATTGCTATGCAGCCGTGGCTCTGAAGTTGCCATGGGGAAGAAAGCTTGAACCCGAAGCACCCTGTGTTTGCTTGAGTAGAAACAAGAGAAGCTGGCACGGGACCCTTCTGGCCTGTGCTTCAGGGGACTTCTTAACAATCTGCTTGGAGTGAATGTTCTAGAAAATTCCACTTGAGTCTGGGGACAGAATGGAAAGATGCAAAGTAACCACAGAGAGATGAGGGGTCTAGGCGGTATCTCAGGGGTGCCCGTGGTGTTGGGCCAGCCTCCCTGGGAAGAGAACCGGGGTTTGTCCCTCAGACCAGGACTGTGTATGACCCATTTAAAAGATGTTGAAAGCTTCGGCCAGTAACTCCCTTCCACAGGTCGTCTTTTGTTTTTGATCTGTTTAGTGAGCTGGAGAGGATTAGAAGGGACACTAAGATGAATGAGACTGGGGGGGGCAGTGAAGGCTGTGGGGCCAGGGTTTGTTCTGGGGTTATAAACACTCACAAGCACAAGGTTTTCTTCAGAGAACTAGCAAGTCCTTGGTTCCTGGGCGTAGATTTCCTTCAGCAGCTCCCTGTGGGTGCCTTTCCTGTACACCTTCATGTCTTCCAACACACAGGGCTCTTGTGGTGGGGGAGGCTCAGGGCCATGTCCTGCTACCCCACCCCCTTCCATTCCCTCCCTGCGTGGGCATTTCTTCTTTGCATTTGCCTCTTGTTTCCACATCCTATTCTGTTTTTGTAAACTTCAGGTAGAGGAAAAAATATATCACCTGTAACAAGGAGAGACCCCATCTCTGTAGCTCCCACTTACCCACCTCTTGTCGCCACCTTGGCCTCTCTGGCACTGGACCCTCCTGCACAGTCTGGGTGGGCTCCAGGCTGCACTGCCCTCTGCCCTCCCTGCAGGCAAACTCCAGCAGCCTCGTGAATTTCCGGCCCCATGGGGAGCTAACAGACCATGACACACTGCACACCCATGAGAGTCCTCCTCCTGCTCTGGGTTTTCAGGTTCTGGTCTTCTTTTTCCTCGTATCCAAGGGACCTATCTGCCCAAAATGTTCTCAGACTCCTGTAGCACACTGGAGTTTGGGTGCCTCAATATTCCACGGCCTCAAACACTTCCAGAGTCACCCATCAGGAGATTAAGTGGCTTTGAAGACAAAATTGGAGGGTCTCTGGAGAAATGGAGTTCCAGCAGACATTGGACTCATCAGTCTAATTACCCCAGAGTTGCTTTAACCCCCCCGCTAAAAGGCTTACGGTAACCAAAGTATAAACCAGAGGCAATAAGGGCCTAGTATATGTACTGCTCAACATACCACTGATGTACACAGTTGCCACTGGAAACAGTCTGCTACTGGGATTGTAATTTCCAAGGAGCTAGGAGGGACTCGCTTCCTTTGAGGCAAACACACCCTTCTCATTCTGGTTTCTGTACAACCCCAGCGTTTCCCCAGGTGCACTGGAGTTCTGGGCACACGAGGGGCTTGGAAAACACGCTTGTTTAGCAAAGGAATGACCTCATCCTCTCAGGAGGCGGCCACCATCCCGCAGTCCACAGGAAAGGGATCTGGAAGCTCCTGTGGAGGGGAAGTTGTCCAGGGGTTGCTCTTCAGTTTGTTTTCGCTACGTCCTCACAGTGGATACCAGCTATGTTCACTGTTCCTGTTGTACTGGGGAAAATATCCATTGCCTCCCTCCCAGAAAGGGAAACACTGATTTACATGTTGGAGGAACAGCATGATCTAAAACTCCCCCTGAGCAGAACCAGGAAGAGTGATTCATACACTGTGTTCAGAGACAAGACTGACATGTGTCGCGCACATGTGCCCGGGGTTGGCCGCGGCTGAGCTGGATGCGGAGAGAGACCCACTCAGAGGAGAATTCCTTATTTTCTCCTTTGCCAAAACCAGAGACTCGTATCAGTTCTCCCTCATAAATAGCACAGCCAGCAGGCCTTTGGCACTTCAGAAGTGCAAGATGCTAAGCTGAAGTTAGGCGAGAGAAGGGTGACTGGGGTTTATAGAAACTGGATTACACTCGTTACCTAAGAAGAAAAGAACCCAGCTTCTAAAAATGCAGTAGCATCTTTTTCTAGCCAGTCCTCTGTGTTTGTGTACTTCTCATTTTAAAAAATGCATTTATATTTTAAACTTTCCCTTTTTAAAACACATTCTACAGCCCTCGCTACCACAGAATGGTTTAAGCATCATTAGAGAGAGCTGCTGGCCTCTCGCACAGTCAGAGCAGAGCTGAAGGATATTGTCCGAGAGACTCAAGCGCAGGTGTATGGGCACCAAGGGCTGGAGGTGAGTTCTGCTTTATTTTGAAAGCAGTGGGAAAGTTTCCAACTGTCAAAAGAAGCCTTGAGATAAGATAGTCCTTGCGAGGAATTGACTTAGTAAATATAATACTTTAAAGAAACACTTTTGTTCCGAGATATAGAACAAAGGACAAGAAAAAACAGTGCGGCAGCTTTCTCTGATGTACCTGCTTCTCTGGACTTTTGATGGGAAGAACAGAGTGACTGAGATAAGCTTTTGCCCCAACCATGTGCAGGGAGTGTGAGGTCTCGACCCTGGCTGCTTCTCTCTGATTGGTAGCAACTGGTTGTCACCCGTGCTCTTACCTTTATAAGTGGACAGGAAGGGGATAGTGTTAGAGTGGCACAGCTGTGGACCTTGTAGGAATGTTTTCCCCCCATGATCACTCACGGCTTAATTGCAAAAGTCTTCATTCTAAACTTCCCTCAACAGACCGTTACTGTTTGGGGGCCAAGTCTAGTCTCAGATTCTCGTGGTAGATTCTGGTGACCCCCACCCCGAACATTTGCACAACCTCATCCCTGGAACAAGACCTCCTTTAGATAAAGAACGATCTTTGCTGAACGTGAATATGGTAGGACTGGTGAAGGAAACCAAGCTGGACTAGCCAGAGAAACAGGACTCCCATGAGTATACATCTCCAGTAGCCGGGGATGTTATGGGGGACACATGCTCCTGTCCTGTGGTTTTCCTGAAGGAGCAGCTGTTGGAGAGGGAATCCATAGCCTGCAGTGAGGGACCAGACAAATGTGCTTTGTTCTTCCATCTCACGTGGCTTCCATCTCAGCTACTCTTCAGCTGCACCACAGTAAGGTGAGTGTCGTTTCAGACAATGCACAATGGATGTACGTGGCTGAATTCAATAAGACTTAATTTACAAATGCAGGCAGTGAGACAGACTTTGCCCATGGGAGTAGTTTGCTCTTGTACTTTGCAGTACTGCTCTTGGCCTCTGCCTGTCTCCTTCCTCCTCAGGGAGGCACTGTAACTGATGGACATGCTCTGCTGGAGAACCCAGGTCCTCCCCTCTCTGGGTCTGTAGAGTGCAGGCAGCACCACCATGCTGGAGTCATTGGAGCAGAGTAAAGTACTGTCAGTAGGAGCCTCCGTGACCCAGCCCAGTGCTGGGGTGAGGCATCAGCAGGCCGAGAGGACTACATAATCATGGTCTGCAAACTTCATCAGAAAGGAAGCCACACTGTGACTCTGTCCACATGTGACTTGGATTCTGTCTCGATTGCTCCAGTCAAAGAAAGAGGATCCAGAAGATGAGCCAATTGAATAGAAGAGGAAGCTCTGATTCTCAGTTCAACAGCATCTTGGACTGGATCTCTCTGTGATTTGCTGCCCTTTTAGGCAACTTCAGGTGTAGCACATCCTATCATTCTCTTGTGGAATGGAAACACACATGTCCTGCCTGTAGGTGCAAAGGGCAGTTAGGAGGTGGAGTTGAGATGAGATGCACCTAGGGACCTGACTTCCAAGCCTTTGGAGATGCTACAAGGAGGAGATGGGGACCAAGTTCACCGCCACTCTTGCCTGACTTTCAAAAGCTCAACCTCACTCACACACCAGTGTTAAATGTGTCACCATTGCCTACACCCCAGGAAGCCTTTATTAGTAGGTGTAGAAAATACATTTAAAGGCAGGGGACAGAGAAATCACCATCAATCGTCACCGAAAGATAGTTATTATTAATCGTTTGGCATATATCCTTCCAGATACAAACATGAGATCATAAGATCCGTGCTGTCTTGGAATCTACTTTTGGGATTTAAACTATAATAAATATCTCTCCATCTTCCAGAAAAGAATATACGTGGTGATTTTTGTTAGTAATACGCTTCATGTCCCCAGGCCTGGGTTACTGGCCATTAAACTTGTTCCCAAGTTTTCCCAGTAAAAATGATGCTGCATGAACATCTTCATGGCTTGTCATGGGAGCACATTCTTAACTATTTACTTAAGCTAAATTCCAAGAAGACAGGCGTGACTGGGGAAGACAGCTTTCAGAAAATCACACATTCCACATCCTTCTAAGGGAAGCTTGACTTGAGGTAAATTTACCCGTGCGAGAAGAGTGGGTTTGGATTTGTGCTTAGATATTTAGTTCCAGCAATGCCTCAAACAGCTGCTGGGGCTGACAGAAGAGACCCCTATGTCCATGGAAATCACAAAAGTTTGTATCCTCTGCTTAGGCCCACCTCCCATCAGCCCCAGGAGGATGGGTCTAGTCAGGACTCGAGAGACACACACAAAAGAAAAACATGGAGAGACAAACTCAATCCAAGCCTCTGGGAAGAAAATTAACAAAGAATACCCCCAAATATTGGCACTCCCCTGCGTGGTGAAAAGTGAAGAACTTCTTGAGATTTCTTCCCCTTTCCCTGCATATTTTTAACCAATGATTAAAACTTACTGCTGTCCCTTGAGGAACTGGGAATAACTTCTTTGGATGCCCTTTGAGCTCTTTAGAATCAACAGGAGCGGAAGTCAGAGGAGAAGGCCAGAAACATGGCTCTGGGTCTCACAGAGGAAGAAGACAGACCCTGGGGTTTCCTTAGTCTAGTCATCCCCACTTACATTTAGGAAGGCGCTAGACTCAATGCTGATGTGATGCCAAGATGAAGGATGTGCCTTGAGTTTTTCTTGTTTTTTTTTTTTCAGACTCAATGGGACCCAGCAGGTGGGCCACGGACTCCGTAGCAAAAAGAGCTTGCTGTCCACACACACCCCACCCCTGCAGTGGTTCTCAGACCCTCTCTGCCTCTGGCTCACAGAGGCAAGTTCAAGACAGGGGCTTAGATTCAAGGGCATCTGACTTCACAGGTCCAGGCTGGACCTCAGCCTTGAAAGGATTTTTAATGGGTTAAGAAACACCGAGCAATTTGGTTAGATGATGAGGCACAGTGCAAAGCAAAGACTGGGGCTTGGAAATTGACTGACCCATCTGGAGGCTGGAGAGCGAGGGTAAAAAATGGACAGTATCACGTACCCCTATCCGGTGACCACTGTGCAGCAGGTACTCAGTGAACAGCAGCTCAGGTGGGGAGGGTTAACTAGCACATGGCTGGGAGAGGCTAAGGCATAGGTGGGGAAGAGCAGTCACTACTGCCTCCCAGGACTGAACTAAAAATCTTGACAGCAAATGAGAACCGGAACTTCAGACAAAGGGCTATCTAGAATATATATAAAGAATATATATAAAAAAATCAGTCCACCCAAATTTAAAGACCCAGTTCAAAAATGGGCATCCGAAATGAACAGATACTTTTCAGAGGAAGAAGTAAGCACAGCTAAGAAGTATATGAGGAAATGCTCAACATCATTGGTCATTTGAGAGATGCAGATGAAAACAACACTGAGATTTCATCTCATTCCACAAAGAATGGCTGCCGTGTCAGAATTAGCCAGCAACAAATGTTGGTGAGGCTGCAGAGAAAAAGGAACCCTTCACTGTTGTTGTAGACTTGTACAACCTACGTGTAAATCAGTGTGGAGATTGCTCAAAAAGCTAGGATTGGAGGTCCCATTTGACCTGGCCACCGCTCTGCTAGGTATATATACACAAAGGAATTAAAATAGCCATTTCACAATGACATATGTGCACCCATGTTTATAGCAGCTCAGTTTGTGATTGCTAAATCTTGGAAACAACACAAATGTCCTTCAACTGGAGACTGGATAAAGAAGACGTGGCTCTTTCATAGAATGGAGTAATACTCTGCCATTAAAAATGATAAGATTGAGTCATACTCAAATGGATGTACCTTGAGGACATCCTCATAAGCGAAATAAATAGGTCACAGATGTGTAAATATTATATCTTTTCTCTGGTATGAGAAAATGAAGTTGTAAATGAGTTGTATGTATAGTTGATATTGTGAAATAGAAAATATTTAAAAGGGAAGAGCTTGTAGGGGTAAACAACAAGGGGAAAATGAATGTGATAATAATAAAGAAAAAAGGAAACAAAGATTATGTATATAGGGAGCGGGGCAAGGGGGAAAGAGGAAAAACTGAAAAAAAAAAAAATGAGAACCGGAGCTACTGTTATCCTTCAAGATGGCTGAGGGGTGGGTCCCAAGACCTCCACGGGCCTCAGAATTCATGGATAATTCAGTCACTTACATTAAATGGTGTGGTATCTGCACATCTTCCCTCATACTTTAAATCAACTCAGCATTACCTGTAACACCAAACACAGGGTAGAGACGAAGTAAATCATTGTTGTACTATATCGGTTGGAGGATAATGATGGGGGAAATGGTCTGTAGTTCTCGGTGCACAGATAATTTGTTTTTCAAAACTTTCCATCTAAGATTGATGGAATCTATGGATGGGAACCCAGAGGCCTGCAGAGAAGCTCTGTTCGACCTGCACTGGATAAGAGGTGAGGGACTGGTTTTAAATTTCAGCTCTCAGGTCCAGAAATTCTGTGGGTACCACTATGTTGTGCAAATTATCTAAGGATTGAGTGGCCATTTAGCTTTATCTTTCCTTCCTGGCCTGCTATTAGACTGTGGAGCCAGGATCTGCTTTGCGTTAAAGATTATCTCCCTAAAGGGAATGTAATCTGCTCTTATTATGTCTTGTCAGTGGGGGCTGACCGGTTTCCCACAGTCAAAATCTGAACCCTGTCTCCCGCCACTCCACACTGCAACAGTGATCGTCCAAGAGGCAGCACAAAGGGTTTCGGGAGACTCAGAGCTTCCAGTCTAAACCAAGGTGTCTCCTACCGGGGTAGGACAGTTAATTTAACTTACACGGAGGCCAATCCCACTGCAAACACGGCTCCAAGTTAGGCCTCACACCATAAAGTTGAATGTACACCAACAAGTCCTTGGTAATTCCAGCCTCTTCCCTAAGATACTTTATATTTCAAGATTCTGTTCTCTTGACTTCTTAATTGATCTTCCTTTGGCACTTTACGCCTGGAAGACTTGGGCCAGAAAGCTCTTTGTCCCTTTCCTCAAGAATTAACAATGTGTGGGGAAACTTTTAGGTGCACCAAGGGAGCGTCAGTTACACGGGGCCTGCTCTGAGACCTTCTTTGAAACAATGATCCTTTGAATATGGGGCTGCTCGCCGCGCCCAAGCCTGTTGCTTTGTGTGTTTGAGTTTCGTGTATTAGAATTTCTTAAAATAGGACTCACCACCGAAGCTCATTTGGGCTCCGAGATAAAGCGGATCCTGGTCTGTAGGGAGCTGTGTGAGCCAATAGCTGCGGTGATGAGAACCACAGTTTCACGCTCGGCCCTAAATCACGGCTCAACCCCACAGCTGAAAGCCTCGCCCCTCTCTGGCACTTTCAATTTAAAAGCCATGCTATATTTTTGTTTCCAATTATAGAAGGGGAAAAATAAAAGCATCTGGAACTCATTACTGTCCCTTTATTCCACGCCGTCACTTGAAGAAAGCAAAATAAGCCACGTCTCAAATGCACAGGAAGAGAGTGGAAGCGATGACTCCGGAGCTAAGCCTCCCACCCCAGACCCCGCTCCCCTGTGCGTCTCTGTGGTCATATTGCAAACACATGGAGTTCGGGGTTTATGATGGAAACTTTGACAGCTCGTCAGCTCCCGTAGGGAGGCAGCTCAAGGGCGTCTCCAAGTCACTGGGCTGCCATGGCCATTGGCATCTGCCATCTGACTGTTCTCCAAGGAGCACTTGGCCCCACCCCAAGAACCCAAGCCCAACATAGTCAGGCCCTCGTGAAGGGCAAGGGGCTCCAGAAAGCCCAGAGTCCACCGATGCTGTTAAGAAACAGCTTCTGGGGAAGGGAAGGCCCTGTTGCCTCTCACGCCGCACAGACGGAGAGCGATGCAAGGACTCTGTGTGGCCTCAAGACCCAAACCTCCACTCCTGGACAGACCACACAGGCCCTTTCTGGTCTGTTCTGTCACTGCCTTGGATTCCTTCAGTTCCCCTCCCCAAACATGCAGTCTTCTGAGGATGAAATTCATTTCTCTCCACACACCACAACCAGTCATGTCTGCTCAGCCAGCTCCTCCATCTTCTGGGCCCTTTGCAGCCCATCTCTGTGCTTCTTCCCAGCCTGAAAATGAGGGTAATACTGCTTTCATTTAGTGCCCCCAAAATCCCGTGTGCCAGAGTATGGCAATGCTGGGCCTTAGAACTTGCTAGTCAAATACGACACTTTGGAAATGAACTCAGTGGCAGAAGCAGAAAGGTCATCCTCTGACGTTCCCCCACCGTTCATTGGGAGAGCTGGCCACACAGGATCCTGTCACCCTTCTGTGACAGGTGTCTTGCTCTATACCCAGAAGGAAGGACCGTCATACAGAGAGGCCATGAAGAATTGGAACAAGCAGTCTTGCTGTGTCCCCTGGCTTATCATCATCAGGGACACTCCCTTTTGTCCAGCCACACCTCTATGCCCCTGTCTATTCATCATCAAACCTAAGTATAGGAGCCGGGGATTTAGCTCAGTGGCACCACACCTGCCTCAAAAGTGCTAATTCTTGCATTCAATCCCTGGTAACACACACATGTGCGCATGCGTGCATGCTCAAGCACAATCCCTAAGCATAAAAATGCACCATTTTGCCTAGATCTTTGGTTCTTCTTTTCTAAAGGTGCCTGTGTCATGTAAACCTTCAATGAAATAATTGTCATGTTATTCTGTGAGATAAAGATATTACCTTTTCTCTTCTACAGTCAGTAGTAGGTCTGCTGCAGAGAAAAATTATGAAGTCCTCGCCCTCGTTCACTTTGGCTGACAGTTCAGCCAATGCCTATCATGTGTCTCGCACTGTAAAGATTTCTCCATTTCCTATGGCTGCTCTAACAAAATATCACATGTTATTGTTTATTTTTCACTGCAGTGTTGGGGATGGACCCAGAGCCTCATGCATGTTACTCATGCCCTCTAGCTCCAAGCTACATCCATCCTAGCCCAACATAAATTTATCTTACAGATCTGCAGTCCGGCTGGATCAAACTGGGCTAAAAATACAGTAGGACTGTGTGGCTTCCTTTGGGCTCTAGGGCAGATTTGATTCCTTCCCTTTTCCAGCTTCTAGAAGCCACAGACTGTCCTGAGCTCATGGGCCACTTCCCATCATTAAGACCAGTAACAGTGGCTGCATCCTTCTAGCACATAAATCCTCACTCTGAACCCTCTGGGCTCTTGGGATTGTATTGAGCCCACCCAGATAATCCAGAAAACTATTTTAAAGTTGGCTGATAAGCAATTTTATTCCATCTGAAGCTCTGATTCCTCTGTTCTAGGTCATATGACAGTGTCCTTTAGGATGTAGACACCTGAGCTAGCATTCCATTGCTGAGACAAAATACTTGACATAAAAAACTTAAAGGAAGAAAAGTTTATTTCAAGCTCACTGTTTTATGGCTGAAATATAGTGGAAGGATACAGCTGAGAAGGCTGCTCACCTCACGGTGGCCTGGAAGCAGGGTGGGAAGAAGAGTCAGAGAGAGAGAGAAGAAAGGGCCGGGGACAGAATATATCCCCAAAGTATGCCTTGCTCGGCCAACTGGGCCCTACCTTCTCAGAGCCCCTTTTGGGGAATATTTTAGATATAAACCATACAACATCTTTGGGGAAGGGCACTCTTTTGTCTAGCACAAACTATGTAGAGATAAAGGAGTTTCATGGTTAATTTTCTCATTACTGAGACAAAATATGGTAACATACTACCTCAGTCCACGTCCACTCTTGTTTGCAAACAGACAAACACAACCACACCCATCCTCCCCAGAGTCATGGGATGAATTAAGTTCATGAACCACGGTACCGTTGTACACAACACCTAAAGTTAAAGGAGGAAAATTTTATTTAGCTCATAGTTTGTAGAGGTTCCATTTCATAGGCAGCTGGCCCCAAGGCAGGGTAGCATGACAGATGGACATCACAGAGGAGAAACAATTCATGGCGTGACAGGCAGAAGGCAGTGAGCAGCAGCAGTAACAGCAACGTACCTCTCGTTTTATCCCAGCTAGGCTTCCAGCCTTTTCAGTGGTGCCAACCACACCCTTATCAACCGCGTTACTCCCACCATCGCACTTCAGTCCAGTCGCCTTTGAAACTCTCCCACCTACGTCTTTGAGGCTATGAGCGGATATCTAGCTACAAACCATAACACAGGGACACTGTCATTTCTACCTAGGAGACATTCTGCAGAGGCTTTCTTATAAACATAGGCAAAGTTAATGACTCTTTTTATATTCTCATCATATTTATTGCACTCTCTAAATTCCTCTTTTACAGCACTTAAAATGTTTAAAGTGGTGTTTTATCAGACTATGGGACATGTAATGTTTGATGTTTTACATTTAATCACTTCACATTTTAATAATTATGCATTTATTTAATCTGAATTTTAAAGCATAAATAACATAATCTAAGATAATCTAATCTAAGATATAGTCTTTCCTTTAAATCGAATCCACCTAAATCTTTGAAAAGTGAGACTTAAGTAAAATACAAATTAGCAGAACATGTACAGTCTGAGTCAAAAGAAATAAAAAGGAAATATAAAAATGATTTTAGAGTGCCTCTCTTAAAGTTATTGTTTTGCAGAGAAATTCTGAGTATATTAAAGGCAGTGATGTTTCCATCTTCTCACTGCTGTAACTCTGGATCTCAGCAAAGTTTCCAGCACAAAATAGTTCTTCATTAAATATTTGTAAGAAGTTAAATAATTAACCTTTCTGTTTCCCTCACTCTTTGAGAACAGGGACTGTGTTGATTAATTTTTATATCTCTGGAACTAGCACCCGCAGCAGCTCAAGAAAATAGCAAATGAACAAATAAAGGAGGTTTGTGCTGTGGTTTTCAACTGTTATTCAAATTTGTACCTGAATTAATTCCACATTCTGGAAATGTAGTTAAAGTAACAGTTGGACAATCACTACTGATGCTGTAGTTATTTTAACGGAATCTGTTATATGGTGTACTTGGTAGGAAATAAAAAATGAAGCTACAGATATTGACAATTAAGCATGGCTGAGGCCCAGATTCTTTCTAAGGGATTAAAACGTGAAAATCACACTAAGGCATAGGAAAGTGGATGCTGATGTGTGTACAAGGCTCCTACCTTTTCCCTCTTGGCTTCTAAATCTTAATACAAGTGTTCTAGTTCGGTAGATATTTCTGAGTTTCATGGTTTGTTAGTTCATGTATGCTTCAGGTATTGCGACAGTTGCAATGTGAGCCTTTACTCTGCTATATGTCAAGACACAATGATGAATAAGACCACTTGCTACTTTCAAAGACTTACAGATCAGTAAGGGAGGAAGACCTTACCTTAAATGTATTATAATGCTATTGAAAGACCTATAACAGGAGTTACAATAGGGTTAGGAACCTTAAAATTTTTAGCAGTTTAAACAAAACCAAGTTAATTAAATGCTGACAATGAATGAAAAAAGTAAATTCTATATAAAAAAATATAACAGGGGCTGGAGATTTAGCTCAGTGGTTCCAGTGCATGCCTGGCAAGCACAAGATCCTGAGTTTGATCCCTGGTAATCACACACAACAATGCTAGGTGTGGAGACTCACACCCACCAGCAGTCAGCACCACATACCACAATGCCAGGAGTGGTGGCTCACGCCTGTAATCCCAGCACTTGGAAGGCAGAGGCAGGAGGATTGTTGGGTGTTTGAAGCTGAGCTCAGGCCAGCTTTGTAGAGACCCTGTCTCAAAAAAAAAAAAAAAAGAGATGTAAATGAGTTTTGGTATATATAGTAGATATTGTGGAATAGAAAATATTTAAAAGGAAACAGAGTGTAGGGGTAAATAATGAGGGGAGAAAAAATGTGATAGTATATAAAAAAAGAAAGCTTACGTATACAGGGGGTAGGGGGTTGTGGAGTGGGTAGAGGAATAGGGAAAAATGAGAATCAAGTCTCATAATATACTAGTACAAATTCTCAATGTTGAATGCAATGAAAATGATGAGTATACATAATGTACCATTAAGATTTGAATTTTAAAAACTCTCTATAAAAGTATATAACAGAATACAGAATTCTGCAACAGAAACTATAATATTTAGTATGCAATTTAAAAACCACTCAGTATATGAAGAGCCAATGAAATGTCACCCTGTTTTTTTTTTTTAAATGGACAGTAAATGAAATGAACACACTTGCATTCTAAGGCAGCACTTGAAATACATTCACTGACTACAAGGAACAGGGTTAGTGAATACAGACAGGAAGCGAGATTTAGAGAGAAAGCTGAGCCTTGGGCCTGATCAGGGCTGCTCCGGGCTTGGTACACTGGGAGTAACAGCTAACTCATGTAGACTAAGGACATTGAGGAACTTATGCTGCTGAAGGTCCTCCATTGAGGGAGAACTTCTTATTAGGAATTTGGTCCTTCCCAAGTGAAACTTTTCTCTAACTACTCAGTTCTCAAGGAACCAGGAAGTCTTCAGCTAATGTAATCTTGCCCTGAAGTGTCAAGCATCATAGAATGATTGAGGTTTTACATGTGATCAGAGGCAAAAATAAAGTTATGTCTGGACATGCCATAGCCAGGCTATAAGCAGGAAAACCAAGCCTAATCATAATTAAGCCGTTAAAGGATTTGCTTTCAACAATTGACGTAAAGGATAATTATATTTGCAACGAATGAAAACAGCAAATCTCAGCAGAGAAACAGAAACTATGAAAAGGAGCTAAATGGGAATTCTAAACCTAGTAAGTATATTATCTGAAGCTAAGAATTTACTGAATATGCTTGGGCCAAGGATTTAGCTCAGGGGCTCTGGGCCCTGCCACCTACTCCCCTGCCCTTGCCTATGATGTCATGAGCAAAGCAGACATGGTAACAGGGCTGAAGATTATGCACGGACTCCGCAACATGGGCTTTCACTTGTCAAAGCTGACCCACCTACCTTCATGCCAAATGCCAGCCAGCCCATCATAGAGACTGATAATAAGTTCTCATGTGTTTGCATCTGGGAGGCTCAGTCAGAACATGATGGCATCACTTCCATAATGGCAGGAACAGCACTTTTCTCTCACTGGAACAGACACTTCATCAGTACATGGATTTGCTTTCCGACCTTCAGTGCTTCTCCTAAAACCAACATCTCTAGCCTCACAGAATGCTTTCTTTACTGCCAGAGAATTTCTCGTTGCATTGCTTCTGACCGGAGAAGTCATTTCTAGCATTTGGAGTGCAATGGCAAATACACATTCACAAAATACTCTGGTCTTGTGGTCACTTTAAAATAGCTGCTTGCTAGAATGAAGAGAAGACTTAGTGGCAGGGTCCATAGGATGGAGACATCCAGGAGACTCCAGATTATACTACTCTAACTCAGTATATGGTTCTGTTTCTCCCAAGAGCCTGAATTTAGAAGTCTGAACCAACAGGTGGAAAAGAAGTGACTTCTCTCACTATTGCCTTCAGAATTCACCAGCAGAGTTTTTGCTTCTTGTTCCATGCTTGTAGATTCAATTTGTCTAGAGCTCTGGCCTCTACTGAGGAGACCGCCGTGGTTCTGTTAACCTGGAAGCTGAGACTGGGGTCGTTCCACCAATGAATTTGGAGGGAAAGAAGGAGACTATTTTAGTGGCTAGGGCACTTGATCCTGATTGTCAAGTGCAGAGGGGTGGCTGCTACAAATGAGAGCAGAAGACAGCATGCCTGAAACTTTGGAGATCCTCCAGGGAACCTCTTAGTGCTTCCATGTCCTATGACAGACATTCCTAGGAAACTACAACATCCCAATGCAGGCAGGACTGCCAGGGCACACATGCTTCAGGAGTGACAGTTTGGGCGCCCCACCAAGCAGGAAAGCAGCTAATACAGAGAAGATGGACTGCACCGTGGAAAAAGTAAATGACGATTACCAACCAGGACCACATGGCCAGTTAAAGAAATGACAACTGCTGCCATTACTAGTATTTTCAAAAAAGGACCCAGCTAGAAAAGAAATGAACCTTGCCCAAATATGAATAAGAAGAAGGTTTGTACATAGCTTCTGAGGAGAGCATTGTATGTGATTGGTTGTACAAGGACAGTTATGTACTACGATAGGTGAAAGTTTAATTTTTTGTTGTTGTTCTGATTTGGAAGAAATCGTTAAAAGAGGCTGTGTGCAGGTACTACGTTGTTAAAGCATAGCATCATGGATTGTTCTGTGGGCAGAGCTATATGTAGAAGTTTAAAATAAATATTTTGTACTAAATGGATGTTTTGCAGTAGTAAAATGGGTTCAGGGAAATTAACGGATGTATTAAAAGATACGTTGCTAGTCAGAGGCAGACCCAGAATCAGAACACAGGAGACTCTGACTCAGAAAACCTTCTGTTCTCCAATGTATTTTACTGGCCCCACCAGAGTCTCAGTGACAAATTCCAGACACTGCTGTGGGTACTTAATAGATGTCATTTTAATTCTCTCAGCAACATTTCTAAGAAGGCATTATTACCCTGTTTTCCTGAAGCTCATGGGTATTTGGGGACTTCTCCTCGGCTGCAAAGAGAACAAGAAGACTGGGGTTTGAACCAGCTGCAACCGTCCTTAGAGATCCTGCTCCTCTTGTGACCACTGCAGAGAGGGCAAGTAATTCTTCCCAAGAATGCTCCCAAGCCTCCTCTCACAGTGTCAGTGAGACCTTCTCTTAGACACCCTCATCCCCCGACTTCCCACCTGCACTTCAGACTCCAGGCACAGCAAGCACCCGTTAGCCCCCTAAAAAGCTGCATGCTTGGTGTGTCTTAACATGTGCTATTGTCAGGCCTAGAACCTCTTTCCTCTCCAGCCCCTTACCCCGTATCAGAGAGAAGGGATCTTTATGTCTTAGCCATCACTTTTAACCTTTCACTCTATACATCAACACTTCTCTGACTCATCCAAGTAGAATTATTCTCTCTACTCTGCAACTAATGTTCGTAATATGCCTCTGTAATCACGCTGAGCCTAGTCGATTGACGTCGTTCATTTCTAGCTCCTTCTCTGACCACACATGGAACTCCTCTGGGCAAAGATCCTTCATCACTCATCTTTATATCTTCCATGCCTATTACAGTGCCTGGCAGGTCACACCAGTTTTCAACAATGAATAAATAATCAAATGTGGAAGGGTACGTCATAACCTCCACAAAGAGATGCCGAGCTCCTGAGAATAAAATCAGTGCTGCCTCCACCCTCTCCACTCTTGTCCCGGCCACACGGCTCATCTCTCAAGAGCTTTCCATCTTGTTATTAAATGTATCTTGTTGAGTCCGTAGATGAATAACACCAGGGCCTTGGAGTGAAAATTGGCTTAATTTCAATGTCTAAGTGAGTTAATGGGCCAGAAATCCAGCTGAGCCTCTTCTGTCATTGTGCGAGAAGACACAGGGAAAATCTCACTGTAAACCACCCCCATGGCCACAAAGACATTTTCCTCAGCTACGGATAAATGGATCAGATGTACAGTTTAATCCCCTTCCTTTTTGCTGTCCCTGGGCAATTCAAAGTAGAGTGGAAACTTGGCAGTTAACCAATTAACTTGATTGGAATAAACAGCCAAATTAGATAATTAATGATCATGTTTGCCAAATTTCCACTTCACGGTTTTGCTGGGTAGATACAGCCCTGAGGCTACAGAT
>PVIR01014231.1:12995-40777 GCA_004026965.1 Petromus typicus | reverse complement strand
TGACTGTGACTTCAAGTATTTCCCTTGTGTTTTCCTCTAGCTGTTTCAATGTTTCAGATTTTATATCTAATGTTTTTACCCATTTAAAATTAACTTTTATACAGGATGAGAGATACAGAACTCATATCAGTCTTCTACAAATCAATCTGGGGAAACTGGAGATTCATCTGTAAAAGACTGATATTAGTTCACTATCTCTCATCTTGTGTAAAAATTAAGAACTCAAAAAACTTAACACCCAAAAAATCAAATAGCCTAATCAATAAATGGACAAATGAACTGGTCCATCATTTTTTTTTTTTTTTTTTAGGTTTTTTTGAGACAGGGTCTCGCTTTGTGGTTCAGGCTGGCCCTCAGCTCAGCCTCAAACTCACATCACAATCCTCCTGCCTCTGCCTCCCGAGTGCTGGGATTACAGGCGTGAGCCACCACGCCCGGCACTGTGGTATGTGGTACTGGTTGCTGTTGGGTGTGGGTCTCCACATCCAGTATTATTATGTGGTTACTGGGGAATCGAACCTGGGCCCTTGCGCTTGCAAGACAGGTGCCGGAACCACTGAGCTAACTCCCCGGCCCACTGGTCCGTCATTTTTTAAAGACATACAAATGTCTAGTCAGTATATGAAAAAGATGTTCAACATTTTTAGCCATTAGGGACATGCAAATCAAACTACTTTGTGATTCTATCTCACCCAATCAGAATGGCTGTCATCAAGAACAACAGCAAGTCTTTTAAAAAGAGAATTATGGGAAGATGGAAGAGTAGGGAGAAGCATCCACTTCTGTGAGATCTGGAGTCCAGACGCCAGAACAGAGCAATATAGGGAAAGAAGAATTGGGGAACTGGGTTCCTGAGATCCAGCAAGGATCTGAGGAGAACTGGAGTCCCCAGGAGAGCCCAGAGGAAGCTCAATGCAGAGGAGGAATGTGGCAAATGGCACTTTTTCCCTGAATCAACAAACAAATCAAAAGCCACCCACCTGAACTCTATGAAAGAGTAACAGCAGAAGTAACAAAGCAGATGCATGAAGCTCTGGAAACAAACAAATTAGAAATAATTTATCAGTTAACTAGTGATTATAACCATATTGAAGGATATGGTTAGTGAATTTAGAGGAGATACAGATTTTTAAAATAGAGAGGCTTAGGAAAATTATAGAAATCACAAATGCCCAATAGGAAAGAATGGAATCCATGAAAGAGATATCCAGATTGGGCGGGGTATTTAGCTCAGTGGTTCCAGTGCCTGTCTTGCAAGCGCAAGGGCCCTGGTTCGATCCCCGATAACCACGTACATACAATACTAGGTGTGGAGACTCATGCCCAGCAGCAATTAGCACCACATACCACAGTGCCGGGCGTGGTGGCTCACGCCTGTATTCCAGCACTCAGGAGGCGGAGGCAGGAGGATTGCTGTGATGTGAGTTTGAGGCTGAGCTCAGGGCCAGTCTAAACTACGAAGCGAGACCCTGTCTCAAAAAAAAAAAAGAGATATCCAGATTAAGAAGTCTAGTCAAAGTATACACAGCAGAATCAACCTATGTGAGGACAGAATATCAGATCTAGAAGACAGGTTTGTGGTTAGTGATTATGAACAGAAAGATATTTTTTAAATGGCCAAGAACCACAAAAAATCAGTCCAATAGCTACTAGACGATGTAAAAGACGAATAACATTAACATTCATTGGAGTCAATGAAAAGCAGGAAACAGTGCAAATGACATAAAGAAAAATAAAAACAGTTCACAGAAGTAATGGCAGAAAACTTCGCAACCATGGAAAAAGAATTTTGCATACAGATAAATGAGGCATAGAGAACTCCAATTAACTGTGATTTAAAAAAATCTATACCTGGCTCATGCATATAAACCCAGCACTTGGGAGGCAGAGGCAGAGGCAGGAGGATTGCTGTGAGTTTGAGGCTAACTTGAGCTACATACTGAGTTCAGGGCCAGCTTGAACTACAAAGCAAGATCCTATCTCGAAAAACTAAAAAAAAAAAAAAAAAACCTGTACCAAGGTAATTAAGAGTCAAAATTCCAGAAATTCACCGTAAGAATAGAATACTAAAAGCTATTAGGAAAAGTCCATCAGAATCACAGAAGACTTGTCAGCACAAACTCTTAAGTCAAAGAGAGCTTGTAATGAAGTATTCCAAGTCTTAAATGAAAACAACTTCCAATCCAGATTGATGTACCTGCATAATCTTTCAAAATTGCTGGAGAAATAAGTTATTTCCATGTCACAGAACAACTAAAGAAATTCATCACCACCACCAAACCAGTGCTCCAAAATGCTCTGAAGGGTACTCTAGAAAGAGATAACAAAGATTACAACAGTTCATGATATCCAAAATATGGAACAAACTTAGGTCCTGACCAAAACAGATGAGAAAATGCAGTATATACAATGGAGTCTTATTCAATCAGAAGATAAATAAAATCTTGTCATTTGCAAGAAAATGGATGGAACTAGAATCATCAAGTTAAATGAAATAACCCAAACTCAGGATGATAAACCTCATATGTTCTCCCTAATATGTAGAATCTAAAAATAGATGACAAAAAGCAAATGGGAGACGACTATTAAACAAGAAGAGCATAGAAGAGAGGGGGTATGAGAGAGGGTAATGGGATGATGATTATGACCAGATCTATACAGGGAAACCCAGTATTTTATAAACATTAATAGTCATAAAGAAGAAGTATTTCAGGTATAGAAGCAATTTAGATTTGGAGACTTAGAGATGGCCAACTGGTAAAATCTATGTAGATATTTCAAAATTTGAAAAGCTTGAAAATCTAAAATACTTCTGGTCCCAAACATCTCAGATAAGGAACACTTGACCTTTATTAATAAGCACATGAGGGTGCTGGTAAGAGAAAGATCAACAGCGGAGAGAGACGGAGGACTCCACCAGGCTGAGACAGGAGGACTGGAGGTCTGAGTGCAAGCTGTGCAACTCAGCAAGTCAGCAAGGCCCTGGCTTAAAAAACATAAAAAATTAAAATTAAAACATGGCTGGGGATGTTCTCAGTGCAAAAACTCTGGGTTCAATCCCCACAACCACACCACAAAAACACAAATAAAACATAAATGGAGGTAGTTGAATATATGAAATAAAAATGAGTTTCAAAATGGCAGATTATGAGGAATGACAGGAAGGGCCTCACAAAAATTATCATATCCCTTTGCTCTAGTATTAGTGGGAATGTTAAAGGGCCAACCATGTGGATGACAGGCAGACCTTGCAACATATGTAGTGTGTGTGTGTGTGTGTGTGTGTGTGTGTGGCAATGGGGATCGAATCCAGGCCCTCATTCTATGCAAGTCCTAGCACCACTGAGCCACATCCCCAGTCCTATAAATTTTATTTCTGAGCTGTCTTCTGCCCTCTGCATCCTCCTTACATCACTCCCCAGGAGATGCAGAACAAGCAAATGCCAAGGGACATGAGAAAGGGGAATGGAAGGGCATTGGGGAGGAGGAGATGACTGGTCAGCTTCATGGACAGCCCAAAAACTTGCAGTGGAATCTTCTGCCTTCTTGGGACCTTAACCTCTCATGAAGGAAGAGCACAGATGGGCAGCAACTAGGGTGGGAAGGAGCACCGTGCAGAACAGCGGAGACCCTTGAGATGGCCAGCTTCGCCTCACTTACCTTTTCCTGTAGCCTAATGTTATCCCACACCTTGCTGCACACCATACACTCAAACGCATCGATGTAACTGTCCTGCTGGATGTCTTGCACTCCCCACGTCCTTTCCCTGAGAGCTGTCACGAGTCGCTGGTTAGAGATCACACCCTTCAGCTTCCATTCCATGTAGGCCTCATACAATCTGTCATCATCATCCAGTTGCTTAATGTAACTTGCCAGTTCGCGGGGATGCGCGAATTCTGATACAAGAATGGCACTTCTGTTACTCGGAAGCCAATCGGTGATGCTGGGGGACCCGTAATACACAGGGACAACCCCCAGCTTCAGTGGCCTCCAGAACTTCTCCGTGATGTAGTCATCACAAACCGCATTCTCAAAAGCGAGGATAAACTTATACTGGGCAATGATCCTATAAAAGCTGTCGGCATCCATAGAAGCTGGACTGTTCAGCTGCTGAGGGAGATCCTTGTTTCGCAGACACTCACCATAGGAATCGACCTCGATGTGAGTCATCAGCTCACGGACGTAGCTGTCCCTGTCCGATGGCGGGTCGCAGTCTGACTGTACATACGCCAGCGGAGCAAGTCTTTTTCTTAGGTCGTTTTTGGACCGCAAAGGAACTACGTATTGAAGTGACTTCAGGGAATCCAGGCCCTCCAGGTACTGGGTGGTTAGTGGCAAGTGGGAATGCCTGCTGAACGTGGCCGTGTGGTTGAACAAGCTGATGAGTGGCTGATGGAACAGCTTATAGTTGTTTTTTGGAGACTCTTCATGGAAAAGCGCCCAGTCGTGATAAGCTTTCCGAGGCAGAGGTAAGCTATCTATGTTAAAGTCAGTACCTGAGAAAAGAAAATAAAGTATTAGCTACGTCTGAAAGAATTTTGTGTCTAGGTTTAAGATGAGAATACAGAGAAGTCTGAAGCTATAATAAAAAGCCTCACAGTGTCCCTGCAAAGTAGCTGGCAGCCGATCATTGGCTTTCAGCCCGAAACTGCTCCAGAAGAGGGTCACCAAGGAGGACGGCGATCTTCCTCATTTTAGGAAAATGGAAACAGGAGCACTGTCTAGTCAGATCCTAAGGGAGAATTTATGCCACTGCTTCTTATAATCAGTTTTTCATCCTGCAGATGCTGTTGACAAGAGGGCAGGGAAGATAAAGAGATCCAGATAGAGTCCTTTAAAAAGAAAATAGCAAGAGAGAGGAAGCCAAAGGGGAAAAAAAAATAACTAGGTGGCAGATTGATTAATTGGAAAAAAAGAAAGAAAAAAACAAAACAAAACAGCAAACTCACACAAAAGTAGCCAGAAGAAACATACAGGATGGATTTTTTTTAATCCAAAATGATCGATTTCAACGAAGTGCGGTTAATCAATCTTGGTCAAAATGGTAGACAAGAGGCTTTTAAGGACAAAAGAGACGGTAATAGCACTATGTTCCAGGCTGCAGGACGGATATGAATTAACAAGTCATCAAGAAATAAAGAGGCATAACATGACTGTGATTAGCAGCGATTCTCACATCCACGGGATTAATTGGAAAACCTCTGAAACATGATGATGTACAGACAGAGGTGACGGATGTGGCCAGCCACTGTCTCCTGCCGCGTGGGAGGAGGTCCACTCAGGGAGAACCTGTTCCCATGGTCACGAGGGGAGAATTCAGACATCAACACAACAGGTCACGGGGACTTTCTGAATGTCCCTCACGTGTGGCTTGGCGGACACTCACCTGAATTTTTAAAAATAAATAAAGAGGAATAGAAAAAAGTCCCTCCCAGCACCTCCAGGGGAGGGAGACACCAAATAAATACTTAAAACAGAAGAAAACATATTCTCCCGGAGAATTCATAAAAATTAATTATTTAATGCTAGTGCACACAAATAAACACTCTTTGGTGCCAACAGTACATTACTGAGAAATCAGTTAATCAAAAGAGGCTTTTAAACAATTAAAGATAAGATAAAATTATATTTCAATATTCACACTACTGAGCACAGAAGTTGCTTTAAAAACTACATCGCCTCCATCTCCATAATACATTTTCATTCTCTCTCAGTCATCAGCAGTAAATAACCAACGTGTAAAAATGAGTACAGACATGTTTATTCGGCATCTTCTATATCTGACTTTCAGTATCAAGAATATCCAGGGCCGGGGATTTAGCTCAGTGGTTCCAGCGCCTGTCTTGTAAGCGCAAGGGCCCAGTTCAATCCCCCTGTAACCACACAACAATACTGGGCATGGAGACTCATGCCCAGCAACAACCAGTACCACATACCCCAGTGCCAGGCGTGGTGGCTCACGCCTGTCATCCCAGCACTCGGGAGGCAGAGGCAGGAGGATTGCTGTGATGTGAGTTGGAGGCTGAGCTCAGGACCAGCCTGAACTACAAAGTGAAACCCTGTCTCAAAAAAACAAAACAAAACCAAAAAAAACAGAATATTTATCCATACCCCAGAATGTAATAGCATGTAGAGCTGGATGGTCGGTGAAGGAAAAGAATCATTAAGATAGAAAAATAAGACGTGAAAGAGAGTTTGAGAAGAAGGGCAGTTCATCCCTTTGAAGTAGCTACTGCTCAGAAGGGTTAGGCTGGGTCAGTGGTCCTTGATGGGAACTGAAACTCACAAAGTGGAGTTAGAACACAAAGATTCGCCTGTAACACAACCAAGAACCAAGACCATTTACCCAGGAGAGAAAGTGCGAGCCCAGGGCACAGAAATGAGAGGCTGGGGTGGAAGTTGCAAGACTAGAGACTGAAGAGGACGTAACCACCATGGTGCACCCCTGCAACCCAGATACCAGGGAAGATACAGAGGGAGGACTGCCAAGTTTGAGGCCAGCCTGGGCAACTAGCAAGACACTCCTAATAATACTTAAAAGAATGCCAGAAAAAAAAAAAAAAGAATGCCAGGCATGGTGGCTCACGCCTGTAATCCCAGCTCTTGGGAGGCAGAGGCAAGAGGACTGCTGTGAGTTCGAGGCTGGCCTGGGCTACATACTGAGCTCAGGACCAGCCTGAACTACAAAACAAGATCCTGTCTCAAAACAAACACTAAATAAATAAATACACACACACACACACACATATTTAGGGAGAGGTTGGAGACAGGCATCCCAACAGCAGTGGCTGTCTGCTACCTGCCAGGGACACCCGAGTGACTGACAGGTCCGACTCACCAACAGTGCATTACAGCAGGGGCCCAGACACCGAGCAGAGAAGCACTGGTTTCCAGGTGCCTCAGAGAATGCTGTGTGTCTGAAGAGTGCTCAGAGATCAAAACGTGGTTGTCTCTGCACTCTATGGTGGCCACTGTGGTGGTCCATTCAGGTGGTGTTAAAAGAGCAAGGGGACTTGAACCCAGTCCCAGGTATAAAAAGACTCTCACTCAGGACAGCTAGGAGATGCATGTTTACAGGTTCACTGTACCCCAGGCAAGTTGCCACTGGAATCTCCTTCATGTTGGAAGGAAGGGAAGAAAAAGATGAAGGATACGACCCTGCAAAATCTAAGAAAGGATAATTTATATTCACATATTAAGAAGCAATACATCTTCAAGCAGGGTGTAATGGTGCACGCCTGTAATCCCAGCACTCAGAAGGCTGAGGCAGGAGGACTGCAGTGAGTTTGACGCCAGCGTGGGCTATATAGTGAGGTTCAGGCTAGCTTGATGTACATGGGGAGATCCTGTCTCAAAAAGAAAAGGAGGAGGAGGAGTTGGGGGTGGTGACAGCAGAGAATCAGGGGAGAGGAAGGGGGCAGAGGAGAAGCAGCAGCAACATACTTTTATAAAATGCAAATGGGAAATTCTTGTACAACCATCCAAATTTCGTTGAGTTGACAAGGGCAAGGAGATCCCTCTTCAGCAGAGAGGAAATTTCAAAGCACCTTGCTTTCCAGAAATACTTCCTGTGTTTGCTGTTCTGAACAGCGTCTCCTAGAAGCTCCCCTGAGATGCACAGGAAACACACCCCACTCCCGCCCCTGCACACACACCACATTACTGCACTTCTACTTTAGTTTCCCAAACTGAAATTCTCCAAAGATCAGAGAAGTGTTTTTGTGTCTCCTCTGGCCTTGAGGTCAGATGTAAAATTCAGAAATTGGGAACTTGGAGCCACAGCAGACCTAAGCCACGGTACTGGGGACACCCATGCCCACAACTGAGTGTCTGTGCCAGGCAATTTCTAATAGGTGTCGGCAGTGTCTCAGGAACAACTCGGCGACTTTGCTGCCCTCAATGCCAGGGCAGTGCTCACTGTGACAAAATTGGCACTGAGGTCCTTAAAAAACCCGAAATCAGTCAAGCTGTGAGAAATCCATAATGAACCGGTGTGTGTCTGGTTCGTTAGCCAACGCCCTCCTCCTCCTGGGTCTTACATTTCACAGCTTGCAGCCAGCCTTGCACTTCCCTGAGTTATTTTATATTTACTGAATACTGACAATGTATTCACTCCTTTATACCAGTGGACAAATAGAACTTGAGTCCTGAAATGCTAAGAGAACTGCAACTTGGAATACAAATAGATTCAAATTAATACTGGCAAATGACCCCAGACTGCTCACTACAGAGGCTGAATTTGAAATAGGAAAAGCTTCCTGCACAGATGTGCACCGTGCCCCTCTCCCGCAAGGGCGCATACGTGTCTTCCATTATTCCCACACAAACTAGAGAAAAAGAAGGTGACACATGCCACTCATCCCACTTCACTGACAAAGGGGGGGATCACTTATCTAGAGCAAAAGCCACAGCAGGAGACCAGGACTTCAGACTGGCGCCCAGGAAAGGACCAGCGGATGTCAGCTCTACTGAAGGAAAGGAGGACTCCGCACTGTCAAGGACACTCAGTCTGCTCCAGCACTGTGACGGTGCGGATACCCCGATGTGAAGGAAGACAGCATGCCATTGTTTGGAAAGAGAAGTGTTCCCCAAAATGTCTCCAAAGGCAACTGCTATTTTAGAAGAGAAGTCCTGCTATGAAACCGTGTGACCTAAAAATCACAAATACCCCCAACAATAGTTTAAATTCTTAAGAAGCAATGTAGACCAGAGAGCCACCTTTGGCAGCTCCATCTAGTGACCGAAGTTCACTGTTATTTTTATTACATGCACAGCTCCACTGACCATTTATTTTGCACTAACTTCACATAGGTGAACTAAGAGTTTGGAAGAATCACTCTGCTAATAGAGAAAGGCTCCTCTTATCTCAGGATAAATTCAGAACCAAAAAACTAGCCACACTGCAGGTAACCCAGCTGCCCAATTCAGAGGAAGGGCCGTGACTCAGAGAGCTCTCCAGCTAACCCCTGGGCCTTTCCTCTTCTCCAGTTACTTTTTTATCTAGAGTACACTACTTAGCTCCTAATCATAATTCTACACTGTGCAGCCCTCTCCCAACTACGCAAGTTCATCAGGCATGTCTCCTTTCCCCTGGGCATGGAAACTTCTCGTGTCCCCTCATTCAGCCAGCGTTGTCCCAGTCAAAGCCTCCGAAGTCCCCTTCTCACCTGTGCAGGGCCTCAGGCAAGAACCCTGCATACCACATGCCTCATATCTGAAATCTATGAATCAATCTAATGAGTTGTGGAGTGTTTTCTCCTTCCACTGTTGCATTTATTAAGTTGTGATTAAAAGGGCGTGTGTGTGTGTGTGTGTGTGTGTGTGTGTGTGTAAAGCCACAGTTCAAGCTGAATAGTTGTGGCTAACATATGATAAAAATTAATGTCATGGGCCAGGGATATAGCTTAGTGGTTCTGGCGCCTGCCTTGCAAATGCAAGGTCCTGAGTTCAATCCCCGGTAACCACATACAATAATGAAGGATGTGGTGACGCATGCCTATCAGCAATCTACTACATACCACAATGCCAGGTAAGGTGGCTCACGCTTGTAATCCCAGCACTCGGGAGGCAGCGGCAGGAGGATGGCTGAGTTCAAGGCTGAGTTCAGGACCAGCTTGAACTACAAAGCAAGACCTTATCTCAAAAAAAATAAAAAAGAAAAAATTAATGTCATTTTGGCCAAAGATAATGCCCTCTGGAGCTTGACGTGGGCTAGCTAGCTCACCCTCACGCACCCCTCGAACCTTCCCTTCCCTCATCCAAGTCAACCACAGGGGACTCACTCAGGTCCTGCTCTCCCCTCGCCCCAGGTGTCCTGAGTGCACAGCTCTGAGGTTCCCCTCTGCTAGACCTTCCACAGACAATCTGCCCCATCGCTGCTGGAACCACTCTTTTGAATTTCTCTAAGAAGCCCAGAGCTGGCAGACCAGGCACACATGGGAACTGTCAAATCCCACAGAGTTCTAAGCCAGAATGTGTTGTTACCTGGTTCCTTCTCCCTCCTCCCTGGCCCCAGTCCTTGCTGCAAGGGACTAGCCTATGCACAGAGATATGGATTCCCCAACCACAAGTCCAAGTTCAGTAGCACAAGTCTACCACCCTGGCCAAATGTTAGACTCTAAATTCATTCATAACTAACCTGGGCCTGCTGAGCCCAGTTTTAGCAAAGAATTCTGTGGCACCATCTAAGCAAGAATCTCCACCCCAGGGCCTGTCTGCAGTGAGAAGCCCACTACTTTTGATGTCCTCTAGTTTTCCCACCAGGAGATCTCCTTGATCTGCTGGGTGACTGTAAATCTTCAGCTCTCTGCTACATGCAGAGCAGAGCTCAGTTTTATTCTGAAGTCTCTCTCTTCTCTTTCTTTCTTTTTCTCCCACTGCAGTAGCACAAATAGAATGTCTTGCTGTTTCTAACAAGTGTTTGGTAAAGCTTTTGTTGTTTGATTTATTAGTATATGTTTGCAGTACATGCATTTTACAATTCTGTTTGGGAGTTGGTACACGTGTATAATACAGATTGTTTCTTCCTTGTAGTCCCTCCCCTCCTACTCTTCCAATTCCTCTCCCCATTCATTATTTTTATCTTTAATCTTAGCTCATGTTTATGTCCCAGAACATCCACATTCATCGCCATTGTTAGGATGCTGTACCTGGCATATCTTTACCTATTTTTTCCTATCCTCTCACCCTTGCTCCCCTTCGGTCCCCTGGACATCTGCCCATCTCTGTGAGATCCACCTCCTCGTCTCCTATCTTTGTTTTATTTTTCTTAGTTTGTACTTTGCCTCACTCAAATGAGAACTGCCATATGGTGTTCAAGCTTGTGTGTCTGATTTATTTCACTCAACATTATATTTTCCAGATGCACTCATTTTCCTACAAATGTCTCAATAGCTGACTAGTATTCCATTACATATAGACACTATATTTTCTTTCCCCAGTCGTCTGTTGATGGGTATATAAACTGCTTTCAGGACTTAGCTACTATGAATTGTGCTGCTTTACAAGTTGTTATGCATGTATCATTGTGGAATGAAGTCCTGAGGTCTGTAGGGGAGATACTTACAGGGAGGATATCTGGGTCATATGGAATTCCTAGTTTTAGGTCTTTGGGAAACCTCTATCCTGATTTCCACAATGGTTACACTAGTTTGCATCCCCTCCAACAACACAGGAGCGCTCCTTCTTTACTACAGCCTTGCCAGCATTTGTTAGTTTTTTACTTTTTGACGACTGTCATTCTTTCAGGGTTATATGGCATCTTTGCACTCATATCAAAAGTGTTCAATATCCCTGGTAAAGCTTTGCTTTCATAATCCACACCGTTGCAGTTACCCCGTGGCCAACCATCAAGTCCCAGGATGTGCACTCACAGCCCAGTTCGAGGTAGAGGGCTTTCTGGTGGAGATTAATTTCTTCCAAATATACCAATGCCTCCTGGTACAACTTTCAGGATTTCCCACACAGGGCTTAGTATTAACAATGGTGTCTGCCTGAGACTGTAGTTACTCTCAGGGAAAGGTGGCTTCCTAAAGAGCACAGTGCCCCCGGGCCTCGGAAGGCTGTCCTGGCCCTTCATGTACCAGCGGCTCAGCTCCACTCCTACCTGCTGTGCTGTGCTGTGTATCACAGGGAGCAGAGACCTTTCCTTTCTCAGGTTCCCTGGACAACTGGCTTGCACTGAGGTCCTCTCAAGGAAAGAACTATAGGGAGACCTCCGCATGAGATTTACATGTAAAGAGATTAGATTAAGACTTTCCTGTTAATAAAAGATTTTACTACAGAGGTTTTTCCTCATCTAAACCCAAAACTTCCATGGTCAAAAGATGTTAAAACTTCTGAAGCAATTCGCAAACTAAGAAACCAAGACTGCACACATTATTCAACTCAAAGTCACCTTGGCTGTAATTAAAGTTGCAAGGACTTCTCTGAGTTATTCTCACTTCCTGCTTTTGAATTAAATCATTTGTCTCACAAAGCTCAAACAACTTCTAGTGTTTGAAATCTCCATTAAAGAGTGCTACCTCCCTGGTACAGCTGTCTATAGTCAGAAGAAAGCAAATTAAAGTACTTCTGGCAGCTTCTAAATGCAAGTACAAAAGCAATAGTTTCTTCCAACAGTTACAAGAAGTTAGAATTCAGTGTGGTGAAGAGAACAAGTTGGAAGGTGAGCAGGAACAGTAATTTCCAGCCTAAGGTACTGGCCTAATTTACTTAGAAAAATAGGGGCTCAGGTGGCATCTATGGGATGCTAGGCCAGCTCTAAGAGGCCCATAATGTCCTACTGGATTCCAATGAGAAACCTTCACAAGAAGGCGGCAAACTCTGGAAGCCTGGGAGCATCTCTCAGCACAGCTGAAAGCATTTGTCTCTGGAGTTCCCAAGTATCACGGTCTGGTTACTCTTGCAGGAAACATACCTAGAAACATGAGAAAACACTAGGAACTGAGAACATCAGCCGTTTCTAAGAACCATGATATATCCCAGATACCTACTGTTCAAAAAACATTCAGCTGGGAACTCTGAAGCTTCAAAGAATAGAAAAGAAGCCGCAAAGAACTTACGACTACAGTGGTAAACGTTAATCAGTTAGCTGAAATTGAAATAGGGCAGCACTCATGCACACCGTGGCAGGAAGAAGAAAGGAGTGATGATCTGCCTGGTCAGAGTTTGCAGTTGAATTACCGAGATGTGTGCATATAAAATCTGACAATCAAAAAAATAAAGCTCAATGATTAATTCAGGGGAAACAAGAAAAGCCATCACTACATTCTCTGGAGAAGACACAGTCCAGAGTGGATACTGACCTACCAAACACGGCGATGTCGGGGGGGAGGGCACAAGAAGGCCAGTGTGAGTGTGAGGAGCAGCAGAGGGCAGACGCTGGTGCCCATGACATAAGACAGAGTCAAGAGGTAACACTGGGAAATCATGGAGGAGTGGTATCCATAAGCTGCTCACAGGTCTGTGGTAACAACCAGCAGAGTCAGGGTAAGTCAGGAAGAGCAGTAACTTCGGAGACAGTCGTTCACTATTGAACTTGAAGTTTCATTCTCTGAATCTGGAGTTTCATTAACTCCGATGAATGAAAGACTGTATGGAAAAAGTAAATCATACTCCCCAAACCCAACCAAGCAGGTGAGTTTCCTGTAGGTTCTGTTTTTTGTTTTTTGAAACTTGATGGGAAAGACTGTAGGAAGAAAGGAAAGAAGAAAGGAAGGAAGGAAGGCAGGAAATATCAAAAAAAATTATGATCTAAAGTTTTCCTCCACCCATACTTTTATTTGTATTTATTAAAAGAGCCCTTTCACATTTACTAATCGATTTAAAAATCATTTATTTCTTTTTTGAATATTAAATTAATTAAATATCAAATTTTCTTAGAGACTGATTCTTCTGAATCTTTTCTTTTTTTTTTAGTTTTTTGAGACAGGATCTGGTCCTGAACTCAGCCTTGAACTCAGCACTCCTCCTGCCTCTGCCTCCCAAGCGCTGAGATTACAGGCCTGAGCCACAAAACCCAGCACTATGGTACATGGTACTGATTGCTGGTGGGCATGAGTCTCCACATTCAGCATTGTTGTATGTGGTTACCTGGGATCAAACCTGGCCCTTGTGCTTGCCAGGCAGGTCCTGGAACCAATGAGCTAAATCGCTGGCTCCTGAATCATTTCTAAAATCCTTGCCAACTATGGGGATACATGCCTGTGGTCCCAGCACTTAGGAGGCAGGTGCATCACTGCAAGTTTGAAGCCAGCTTGAGACATACAGTGACACTCTATCTCATAAAAAATTTTTTTAATCTTTCACATCAATGGTTCTCTTACAGACTGTGTTGCTCTGCACCATTAAGCTGTTGGCATTGTAGCACTGCTCAGAAGGTACCCCGCTGTCAACTCTGAGACTTTCCTCTAAGCCCCTCTGATGGTTAAGGTTGACGGTGCCCACTTGATCAGCTTAGAGCCTCCCAGGGTCCTGAAGAAACACACTCTAGCAGTGTCTGGGGAGGTCATGGCGTGGCCCTGAGTACTACGCCCTTTTGGGTCTTCGCCTCCTCTCTCTGGCACTGTCCCCCGCCCTGCTTCCCAGCCACCATGATGTTTGTCTTGGAGCCAGCTGACCAAACAGTGATGTCCCTGAAACCACTTGCCAGACTAAGCGTTGTCTTTAAATTGCGGGTGTCAGGTACTGTTGCCAACAGTGAGAAAGTTAATAAAGTGCTGATGCCAATCTCAAAGTTTTAATACTGATGGTTCTTGATGTTATCAAAGAAAGTTTCAGATACCAACTGGACTAACTCACAATTACTTCTTCGGACAGCCCTGAGAAGCTTCACTAACGGAAATATCAAAGGTCTCACTGTCCTGTTGTACCAGATGGAAGAGCCACCAGGTGGTGTCGGCTCAGGATGCAGCCACAGTACTGAGGCTGCACAGGCTACCATGACTCACACAGAGCTATCGACTGCCAAATACAGGGGTTTCAGACATGCTAAAGGGCACTCAGTGCCACAGATACCTTGAATAGCAACTACAATTTCTGTGCCTGCTGTCCAAGTGTCTGCTTACACCCTTGGTGAGAGGGGCAGTAGTGAAAACAGCAGTCTTTGAGCTAATTAAATCAAAGGCTTACCTTCTGAAACTAATAAGCAAGATACCAACACTTTTTTCGAAGCATGTCCACCCTCCAGGAACATGGGAACAGTCAAATCCTTCTACCACACTCTTCCATTCAGCTGGAAGCCATAACCGCGAAAAAACAAACTCCTCATTCTTAAAATCTACAGCTTTCCACTCTTTAACCATGTTAGCGTATCTGTCTACTAGTGGGAGAGACAGTGTGGAAGACAGCAGGTTTTTAATACTTGAAGCCCAAGGCATTTGACTGATGATGGCATTAGTCTGGGGCCTAACGTTGGGGTGTCTGCATGATACATGTTTGGGTGTCTAAGAAGCAGCGCAGTAGGTAAGACTTCCTGTTTTTTGTAAACAGGCTAAGTTGCTACTCCAATGGGACTCTAAGATGCAAACATTTCTGCAGGAAGAGTTTCCTATTTCAATCATCTCATGTGGCCTGTTCCCCATTCAGTTATCTAATGAATATCTATCTACATGCTCAACTGCAATTACGTGTGGACCCATCTAGCTCCCTACCAGTCAGAAAGTCCCTCAAAAACCCACATCTTTGCTTGAAGAAATTAACATACTTCCAGCAATACAGTAGGTACTCAAAGATACCTAGAAAATAAATAAATGCATTGTTAGGACTTATTTTAAAAAACAGTAAGAGCTTACCTTACTCTATGTTGTGGCTTTTGTCTAGATGTCCCCCTAAAGCATTATGCAGTCATATGTGGGACTTTTCAGAGTTGGCTGGATCTAGAGTGTGATGAAAGGAGTAGGTGTCTGATGCTTGGATCAAGGGTGTGTGATTATTAAATTAGCTCAGTGACAGCTCTGGGTGTGGCTAACAAGAAGGACACCCCCCCTGAGTGTGAGTGCACCCCGATACCCTGGACAGAACATATGGGACAGAAAGAGGGTTGTTGTGTCGCTGGTCACTTAATGCTTACTGCGTTTGCTACCTTCCAACTGCCATCGACTGTTTTTCCTCTACAATGCCCCTCTGCCATGCCACCCTGCTGTGGGGCCAGCCAAGTATGAAATGAAACTACAAACTGTGAGCTACAATAAACCTCTCCTCCTTTAACTTAAGGTATTAAGTATTTTGTCTGAACAACAAGAAAAGAAACTAAGGTACTTTGCCTATAAGCTGTAGAGAGTAAGCAAGAGGTAAAAGGAGAAATAGTATGATAGGAGCAATTACCTGTTGGGAACATAGCACAAAAGTGGATCCACTTAAACTTAATTTTAAGCATTAAATTATGGGATAGACTTTCATACAACCGTCATCTGAAAGTTCTATTCGTTCTCATCCTGAATTCAAATTGTCTATGAAATTACAATTAGCAAAAACTCAGTAAGTCAAACGTCTTAAGCTTGTCAGAGAAGTTTTATGTGAGTCAAATGGATAAGTACACAATATAGTAAATTCTGTTAAAGTCAGGAAAGATTTCCAGTTTGCTGCTTGAGCTGATGAAGGCATTTTCATTTTGCTTCAAATTTTTCAAGTGTTAAAAACATTGAGAGGCGGAGGGGAAATTTGTGCAGACTTTTCAGAGGCCAATTTAACAGTGTGTATCAGAATGTCACTTTAGCGTGTGCCCTGATAGCAATTCAGATAGAGAAGCTATGGCGCATGTGAGCAGACACATAAATATGGCACAGTGACTGTTAGCGTTGGATCTGAAGGGCACACCGTAAGGGCGTGGTCTCCAGCCTGTGTCACGGAAGGAAGTCTGGCCACAGGGGGCCAGTCCCTGGAGGGGACGCTGGGACCTGCTCCCTTCCTCCCCCTTTCTTGCTCTCTGGCCACCATGATGTAAGCAGCCACCATCTGCTCTCACCAGGATGCGCTGTCTCACCACAGCCCCCAAAGCAATGGGACCAAGTGACTGTGAACTAACACCCCGAAACCACAAGCCAGAGGAAACTTTTCTCTTTTCCCGTTGTTATCTCAGGTATTTGGGCACAGACAAAACACTTTCTGGCACACTAATATAACAATTCTAAAATACAGAAACCACCTGAAAATACGGAAAGAGGAAGAAGTGAATAAATTTAGGTGTATCTATACTACAGCATCAACATGCTTTTAAAAATAAGAAAGGACAGGCCATGGATTTAGTTCTGTGGCACTGTTCCTGCCTTGCAAGTGCAAGGTCAGGAGTTCAATCCCTGGTCCTGCAAAAAAAGAATAAAAGGAGAAAGTAAAATGATGTATCTAACAAGAACAAAATGGACAAAACTACAGGCTGAGATCTCATGTACATAAAGTCCTGAGAGGACAGCCATCAATCAGAGCGGGATGAAGTGTGTGAAAATGAAGATGGAATCTCCTCTTTCCCCCGGACGCTGCTTTATTGGTTTCATTTGGCCGCAAGGAATATATTCACACGTTATCTATATCATTTTTAAAAACCAAAATATTAAAAACACAGAGACATCTCTCTGAAGAGAAGCATGAAAAGGATTCGCAAACTCGGTGAAACACCTTGAGACTTGTAAGTACATGCCTCACACTGCCATATCCTCCTCACTGGTGCTAGGAAATACCACACCAGAAAGCCTGCCTGCTCGTGTGACTACTGTATTTCAGAACTGACGTGGAAAATTACATGGCAGAGTGCCCTATCAGAGGCCCATCTACCCCAGAAAAAAATAGGGAGACTCCAGCAGACTTGAACATCAGCAAATGGGTGTCTCCTGTTATCATGTACCTGATGAATTACTCAGGGTGAAAGAAAGATTAGAACCTATTCTCCTGAGATGCCCTGTGCCTTATATGATTAGTTTAAAAATTGCATGGATTGAAAAAATTAAACTGACATCAAAATAATCAAGCTGGAGTTCATCAAACTAGACACCTTGAAAGAGTAACATTAATTTATTAATTGCTGTGCTTTCAACTACATATTTCCTAACCTTAATTATACTTAGAAAGTAAATGTTGGCAGTGTTGGAGCTCTTAAAACAATACTCTGGAAGGCAGAAAAGTAATGAAACACAATATGTCTCTAATAAAATAAAAACTAATCTATAAAGAAAAAATGCTTAACCCTGTTGAAATTGGGTAAGCAATGCACAAGACCCTACCAAATTCTGCAACTGGGTTTTGCTTCCAGAGGGGCTCTCCCCAAGCTGGGACCCCTGGAGCTGAATGAAGGTTCTGAGGCAGTCACAATATGCCCATTTCTCTTGCTCTTGCCCTAATGGTTTAGAAGCTCCTAATCTGGGACCTTCATGTCCTTTGGAGGACTTCCTGAAGGAGGCCAGGGTAACACACTTCATTAACTTGGTTAGGACTCACCAGCTTCACCATGGCCAATCCTAGTCAAGCCCTAGGAAACACAGGGTGGTTGGTCATTCCCAGGCTCACAGTCCTGCCGGGAGGGCGGGGGGGATGCCCAGGCCCCTCACTGACCTCAGCATGGGCAGAAAAGGATGCAACTGGGTGTGGTGCAGTTTATTCCTCACTATAGAAGTTTACAAATAGACAGAAGTCTGAATTACCAGTCCCTTGATTGGAAAATAGAAGACTATCAAAAACATGCTGTGCAAAAAGACAACAAACAAAAAAGTACAGAGGGGATGATCCAATTTATATGATTTCTTTAAACTGACAAAACTAACGTACAGTGACAGAAATTGGATCACTGGTTGCCTGGGGTAGGAGGAAAAATCAGAGATAGTCTTACAGAGGGTTGCAAGAACTTCCGAGGACATTTGCTATATATTGTTGGGAGTAGAGCTTACAAGATATAAACAAATACAATACTTCAATGCAAAACACTATCCATTTGTTCAGCTTCAGATTTAAAATGCATACACTTATTATATGTAAATCTCACCTTTAAAGAGCTGATTTTAACCAAAGGCATTTAACCAAAGAGATACATCACATATATGTTTACTGAGGTACTATTCAAAATAGCTAACGGTACAGAACCAGCCAGGTGCTCAGCAACACATGAAAGGATAAAGAAAACATGGTGTACACATGCTGGAAAATTTTCACTGCAAAATGCAGAGAAACAGGGATCATTATGTTAAGTATCGTAAGCCAGGTACAGAAAGACAAGAACCATAGGATCTCTCTCAGACACGGACTATCAGAAAAGTTATCTCACAGAAGCTGGGAGTGGAATGGCGGGTACAGAGGCTAGAAAACGGGGTGTAGGGGGTGCTGGGGAAGAGTGATCGTGGGAGTGGAATCAGGAACAAGGGGTTAGAATGTGCTTTTCACTGCAGGACGACTGTAGATAACAACAATGCAGTGTATATTCCAAAAAGTTAGGAGACAAGATTTTGAATGCTTCACCAAACATTAAGGATAAATGAGGAAATAGATATGTTTAACCTAATTTAAACAAACTATAACATACATGTGTGTGTCTCAAAACATGATACCCTATTCATATGTAGTTTTGTTTTAATGCTATCAGCTAAAAATAAAATTTAATTTTAAAAAATATTGGTTTTAAAAAGAGACATAGGACAGATGGGGGCAGCACCTTTGGAGGATGCCACGGGGAAGATTCCTGAGCAGGGCAGGGGCTCGGGCAGATCAAAGCCCTGTGCTGACTTTCAACTCCACATCGACAGAATCCGAAGCAGTGGCGGCACAATTCTCTACTTCCTTATCCAAAATCAATTCAAAATTCACTTAGAATTTGTGCAGTCCTTCATTGACGGCAAGTGTACAGATTCCTTCCCCGGAAATATCTAAGGAAAAAGCAGAGCTAAGTTCCCCCTTCCGGCTGCTTTGGCACTGTTGAACCTAAGACTCATGAAAAGACTGAGCAGCTGAGACCCGGGAGGCCGGGGTGGTGGTGAAGTTCTCACTGCCTTTGAATAGCACCACAGAGCAAGCAGTTGTACACAGGGCTTCTAGGATGGAGATCGGCCCGGCAGGAGCCCACAACAAAAACAAGATGTGGATTTGGCTCATGGTCTCTCCTGACCTTCAAATTGTCATTGACTACTTCAAGGAAATGTCCAAGAATTGGCTCAGTACTCGGAGATACAGTGATAAACTCTGGATAGAAACACGAAAATACCCAGGAGCTGGGGCTGGGGAGTTAGCTCAGTGGTTCCGGCACCTGTCTTGGAAGCGCAAGGACCCGGGTTCGATCCCCGGTAACCACATAACAATACTGGGTGTGGAGACTCACCCCAGCAGCAACCAGTACCACAACCAGTACCAGTGCTGGGCGTGGTGGCTCATGTCTGTAATCCCAGCACTCGGGAGGCAGAGGCAGGAGGATTGCTGTGATGTGAGTTGCAGGCTGAGCTCAGGGCCAGCCTGAACCACAAAAGCGAGACCCTGTCTCAAAAAACCTAAAAAAAAAAAAAAAAGAAAGAAAATACCAGGAGCAACCACAGGGTTCTGATGATGTCCTCTCATGAATTGAGTAATTCTTCCTCGGGGAAATGGTCCTTGCACGTGTGATTTGGAGAGTGCTGTCTTCCCTAATCCAAGGACACCACCACATTGGAGCTCGTGGCCTCTTCGATGATTCTAACTCCAGAGAGACTGGGTGGAATACGAGGCTGGAACTGGCAGAACCCGCTCGTCATTAAGCAGCCGGAAAGTACAGAAGCCGCGCAGACGAGGTGTGCTGCGTGCCGAAGCCGACTGCAAGCGGGAAGGGGCCCAACCTTCGAGCAGCCCACTGGGAGCCTTTTATGAACTTGTTCTGAACATTTCTCAAGTGAAAGCGCCGCAAGCCTCACGGCTGATTCGCATTTGGCAGGGGAGGCCACGGCCCTCGGGTGTGTGCGCACGCACGCCCATCTCCTCGTGCCAGATGTCTGCCGGTTCCTGCTGGCCAGAGACGCGGCTCTTTGCACTGAACCAACAGAGCCAAGCATCTTCCCAGAATTATTTCCCGGGTGGGAAATGGGAAGTTATTGGACCGACTCTTCCATTTTATGGAATGCGGCAAAGTCTAGTTCAGAGCGCAGCTCCTGGGCCAGTAAACCCCTCCGCGCCGCTTCCGTCCTCAGCAACCTGAGAGCCGGGCTGGCACGCGGGCCGGCCAGACCCCGCGCAGCGCCTGTCCGAGGGCCACAGCCCCGCGGCGTTTCCACCGCACCATCCGGTCTCCGCTGTCCAATAATGAGCAGCGGGTAGCGCCGCCCGTTACGATCTGAGCCAGTCCGATGCCAAACCTTGAAAATGAATCCTCCCCAAGTAACCTGGAGCTGATACTCAGCAAAAGTAACGGCACCACAGAGACACTGTCGAGTTTGCATGAAACGAATCAGAGGATCAGAACTGGTGAGTGACGTCATGTGAAAAGTACCGCATGCGCCGACCCAAGGTAAGAAAACCGAGGCAGGATAGCAAAATGCGGGTGAAGGGTGAGGCAGGGAACTGGGGAGCGGCTTTCATCTCTAGCCCGCGGGAACCGGACCAAATGCACCAGGGAGTCGCTTGTGCATGTTTTTATGAATCTGTTCCTAGCAGATAGGCTGCAAGATGTTCCAGTTTAACTTTACTGAGTAGTTTAAAAGCAAAAGAAAAGCTGCATTAACCTTATTAATGAGAAAATAGGATCTGTGTTTCTAAAAGGAAAAAAAGAAATCTTCATTTGGGATTTGAAATAACAATATGGCCAGCTCAGGGGCAGAACGGAGATCACCGTCTTCCGGCTGGCTGTAAACAACGCCGGTCGGTGGGAACTCTGCTAACAGCTCAGGGCAGGGACGGGAGAGGCCCAAGTTTCCCCTGCGGACCAGTCCCACCCCCTAGGGCACGTGATGCAGGTAACAAACCCTTCCACAGGGGCAGGAAACCCCAGCAGTCCCCAAACTGCGCCTTGAGAGCCACATCTCCAAGCTAGTTTTTGAATGGGCCTCGAACGTTACCCAGGACATTAAAAACAGGGCCGAGGCCAACGCGAGGTAAGCGCTGGGAATTCAGACTCAGTCCATGGTGAACACTTGAAAGCTCGGAAAACTGCAGCCACAGCCGAAACTTGATCCATCCGAGTCACATCTCAATTACAGAACCACGCGGAAAAAACAAGGACCAGAAAACCGGCCCCTCCGTCCCAGGACACCGCCTCGCGCAGGAGCGCGGCTGGGCAGCGGCTTAGGCCCGGGCCCTGAGCGCTGGCCTGGGTCTGGGCATGGAGCCGGTCACGCTGACCCAGGAGACTCTCCAAGGGTCCGCTGTCACTGGTCAGGTCCGCACGCCCTCCTGGAGCCCCAGGGGCCGCAGCGCTGAAAAAACGGGTGCACGCAAAAAAAAAAAGTGCTTCATGTCCAGGTGCACAAGAAATGCAGACATAGGTATGTGTTTATTTTCTTCTTTTATTCCAGCACTGAGAGTTAAACCAAAGGCCTTTGTACCGAGTTACATTCCCAACCCTTCTCCTACTTTTTACTTTAAGGTAGGGCTCCCACTGAGTGGTGCAGGACAAACTTGTGATCCTCCTGCCCCCACCAACTTACAGGATTACAGGGGTGTGTCACCATGCCCTCCTTATACTTACTTTTACAAATTAAAATGCTATGGACTAGATTTTCGTGTCCCCACAAATTTATATGTTTAAGCCTCATGTAACGGTACCGGAGTTCAGGCCAGTGGGCTGAGAACTTCTCAGTCTCCTGGGTGAATACAGGTTATCTCCTTCATCATCCTCAATCCCTACTAGAACAACCACATCAAAAAAAAAAGATACAAACCTACAAAAATACAGTACTGGAAGAAAGATTCAGATGAGAGCTTGAAATGTATTTTTAAAGGATGGAGCTAGGAGACCCAGGAGAGAGACCTATATAAAGAGGAAACCAGCTGGGCCTAGGAGTGGCCGGAAGTACAGGACAGATGGGGGCAGGGGCGGTGAGGGCGGGGCGGGGGGGTCATGAAGACTGTCTAATCAGAAAATCTAATTGACGCACAGTCTCTCCCTCCAGACTCTTGACCCTCCAAGTCGCCAAATTTGGTGAATTGGGTACAACCTGAGTTAGAGTCGATCCAAAACTACAAACAGAACCCTCAAGGGAAAAGGAAAGCTCAGGAAGTACCGCCCACCAGCTCCCAGAATGTGGGCGGCGAGGTCTGTGCGATGCCAACGTGGCGCTTTGGAAACTGAGGAACCCGAGACATCACCGCAGTAACCGTGCAGACATGGTCTCCCGCGTGGATGACAGGCACAGTCCGCTCTCCGAGGCCCATGGAGACAATGCACGAAAAAAACCTTAGTGCTAGAATGTATTTTACCCAAGAGGTATTTCTTTACTGCATTTACAAAACAAAAAACAAAAGAAAAAAATGAAAGCAGTCGTGTGTAATTTAGACCTCTATAATTTAAGATCTCTAGAAGACAGGGGAAGAGAATTGCAAGTTTTAACCCAGCCTGGACAATTTAGTGACTAATAAAACATTTAATATAAAGGCCGGGGGATACAGTTCAGTACAAAGGCCTTGGGTTTCAATTCTCAATACTGAAAAGATAAAAATTAAAAAGACACTATAAGAAAATGAGAGAGAGAGAAGTCTCCTAGAAAGTGGAAGGAAATGGCAAAGTAATAAGAAAGGGAAACATTTTAAATATAGAAAATTAACCAGGAGCTCAATATCCACTTGACAGATCAGAAGACATAGTTAAGATAGACGTACCAATAGATACATAGGTAAAACTGAATTTCAGAGCCTCCAGACTAAAAGTTTCCTAAATGACATGGAGGGAAAAGGCTTAAAAGAAGTCATGCATACTTTCTTATCTCTCAGACAAAATATCTAACACAGCTTAAAGGAGAGGTTTATTTTGCACTGTGGAAATCTCAGTCCTTGCATGTTGACTGGTTTCAGTGCAAAGGTCTGACTTGAGCAAAGGTGACCACTTCGAGGTAGGCAGGAAGTAGAGACAGAGTCTCCTCCTACAGAGGGAGGAGACAGGAAGGGAAGATCATGTGACTCACCTCTCCCGACCCGCCCCATCTCGTACACTTGATCTTAGCCAAAAGGCTGAGAAGCGATTAGCCCCATCTAATAAAAATCCAGCTACAATGCCTCCATAATATGATCAGCGCTCAAACACACGAACCTCTGGAGACCATTTTAGATCTAAATCATAACATCAGCCAGGGGGTGGTGGGATATGCCTGTGATCTCAGCACTTGCTCGGGAGGCTGAGGCAAGAGGATCACCATGAGTTCAAGGCCGATCTGAACTACATAGTGAAATCCTGTCTCAAAGGATCAAAAATCAGTAAGTTAATTTAAAAAGCATAACATCATGTCAGCATGAATTTTTAGGGAACTAGTTGTTTAATAATGAATGGGAAGCAGAATACTCTAGGTACAAAAAGTAATGACCTGAAATAAAGTTTAACTCACTTCCGGATACTACTGTGCTTTGGCTAGGATATATGAGACATTTCCTTCAAAGACACAATGCCTTCTTCAAATCAACAGTCCAACCTACTTTGCCTACCTACAGTGGCCTGTGTGACTTACCAGCCCAAAGCTCTACAAAAAGGAATCAAAATGACATCACACTTCTACAAGACGATGGACTGAAGCGTTTGAAGTTCAGAGGAAAATGAGTGTTTGATGCCAAACTTCCCTCCGCCCTTCTGAGGAAATGATTAGAATATTGGCTCCAGCCAAAGAAAGGGAATAAATCAGGACAGGAGAAAAAGTGGGACTGCGGACATGAGAAATCCGTGATTACATCAAGGACCAAAATTCCTCAGGACAGTCAGAGCTCAGGATCACAAGGTTCAGAATCATGCACCACGGTTAGAGAATAACAAGTTAGTTTTAGGGAGGGGGATTTTACAAGGAGATCTGCAGAGCACATGGCCCCTGGAGGGAAAATAAAATCGGCTGGTGTCCATGTTAGACTGCTAATTATTTGATCTAAAATATATTCATAATTATGTTGGTGTTTGATATATTTGATAGAACACTTCAAGTAAGTAATTAAAATTTCAGACCTTTTTAAATCAATGATTGATTCTAGATAATATACAAAAATGGAAATATAATCAGTGCCTGTATATCAAGCAATATTTTCATAGTAACAGTAACATAAATGACACTGGTGGAATGATATGAGGTTTATAATTTACTGAAGGTAAAGAGGAGTGGGATGTATTCAGGAATAATCAAACTAGAGGGAGTCAATAATCCCAATTAGATGAGTGAGCGGGCGCTGAAGCTGAATGAAGAGTGCACGGGACACTTCCCGTTCCGTCTGTTCTTGTTTACATACAAAAGCACCTTGATGAAAAAGATGAGCTTCTAACAACTTATGCTGTAATGAATGATTTCTGATATAACTTATCTGTCTTAGAATGGAGGACTGCAGAGATATGTGCCTGAAGAAATTCATTAAAAACACACAAAATATCACTACTTGTCTTAAAAATTAAAGCATGGCTCGACCTGGTCCACACACCTGTGATCCTAGCACAGGGGAGGTCACAGGAGGACCATGGCTAGTTCGAGGCCAGCTGGCTACCACATGAGTTCAAGGCCAGCCTGAAATACATATCGAGGCCTTGTCTCAAAAAGTTAAATAAATAAAAATAAAAATGTTGACGTAGTTAGAAATAAGAACATAAATTCCAGAAGAAAGTGAACTACTTTTTTAATTTTAAAATTATCCAATTTTTTTTCAAGTTATTACTTTGGTTAAAAAAGAAACTAAGTTAATAGAATTTTTGTCTGATTAAGATATTTTTTATGACAGTAACAAACCCAACACATTTTCCCTCTATCTAATGAAATGAAAAGGATTAAGGGGCAATAGTTGCATAATGTAAAAAGCATCACTGGAAACGGTGGAACACAGAGAGGTTTCGCTATGCACAGCGCCCTCTAGTGCTACATTGTGGGATGACATCTGGAATTCTGCACCCTAGAAACTAAATTTTATTTCAGTTTGTGAGCAGAACATAATGTTCACACTCTTTGTCTGCAGTTGGCACATGGGCTTAATACATCCCAGTTTCTGTTTTTATCCCCTTCCCTTCTTATATCTTTTAGTTTTCTCTTTACTTTCACTCTGTGTTTCTCATGCGAGAAAGCATGCGCGATGTAACTGTGCGTGCACCGGACATTTCCTCAGCTCTTCACAGGCCGCGTGCTAGCTTCTTCCTGCCTCGCCCGCTGTCCCGTGTGGGCAGTTTCCTAATATCTGGACCCAGACTGCAGGCTGGAATCACCAGCTTCGCAGGACGGCTCAGTTACTTCTCAAAGGGTCTTGAGGAGGGTCCTGGGACCTACGCGGTGATTAAACAATAGCGAGGTGTCCCAAGTTCCCAACAACCATGTCTAGCTGAGGACGAGCCCCTCTGGCCCTCAGCTCCTCGCCGGCGGCCGCGTCTGGGTCCAGGGCCCCGCGTCCTCGGTGCGCAGTCGGGAGTGTCCTGACTTCTGACGGGACAGTGGTGCTGGCTTCCACTACGTTACCGAATAAATAAGGACAAGGACACACAGTGGGCGTCCTCTGAGCCATTCGTGAGCAGAAGATGAACGCGAAGAACTCCTCAAAAGGGAGAGCACAAAAACTAACATCGCCTGCTTCTCACCCACTTTTTCGTTTGCAATAAGAAGGTACTTAATTTCCTTTACTTAGTATTTGATAGAAGTCACAGCTGTCTGTCCCTCCTGCAGCGCTGCGGGGTGCGCACGTCCAGGGCCTTTTCCTCCGCCTTCATCTTCGGGGAGCACAGTCCAGGCCCTGATCGATCCTCCCCAGGGGAGCACAGTCCAGGCCCTGATCGATCCTCCCCAGGGGAGCACAGTCCAGGCCCTGATCGATCCTCCCCAGGGGAGCACAGTCCAGTCCTGATCGACTCTCCCCAGGCCAGGCCACAGGCCGCTGCCCCACTGAGCAGGGCACGGTGAGGCCCACAGCACGGTGGGACCTGTGCTCACCCCGCCACTTGCCCTAGCAGAGCTCACGACTTTCCTTTTGATGACTACAGTTAAAGCCGGAAATCCCCACCTAAGACCCTAATCTTGGCGTCCACTTGACCAACACCCAGGCCGGGAAAACCTCGCCACAGACACCCAGAGGACAAGCCACACACGTTCTGACCTCGGAGGCCATGAAGGGCGCAGACACTTGGGGCAACTGGTGATTACAAACTGTCAGCCCAAAATACAGCAGCAGTATTTATGGGGTTTTTTGTTTTGTTTTGTTTGAGACAGGGTCTGGCTTTGTGGTTCAGGCTGGCCCTGAGCTCAGCCTCAAACTCACATCACAGCCATCCTCCTGCCTCTGCCTCCCAATGCCCAGTATACCCAAGGATCAGACCCTGGCCTTTATGCTTGCAAAACAGGCGCCGGAACCACTGAGCTAAATCCCCGGCCCAGTATTTATGGTTTGATTAATGCCTTGAAACCCATACATACACGAAGAAGGATAACAAATTCTCTTTTCCTGGTGCTGGTCTCAAAACCAGGGTCTCGCGCTTACGGAGGAGCGAAGGAAGCGCTGAGCGAGGGACTCCGCAGGTGCCAGTGCACTGCCGAACCTGCCGATTTCCACACAACTGACAAGCGCGTATTTGTCATCAGGCACAATAAAAAACACCATCTGCCTCACTCTGAAAAGGACACATCGATTTACAGGACAGCAAGTGAAAAACAGCCAGTGCCACCATCTTTTTAAAAAATCACCAGCGTATGTAAGAATGAACACGCGCTTGTAAACTGCAGGAATTAGGGTTAAAAATCCAGCATAGCCACTTGATGGTGATTTGAAACATAATACCATAACTCAGACATAGGGCCCTCATCTTTCAAATGAGGAAAATACTGACCCTGTTCCTTTCTGGCTAACCAGGCTGAGAAAGGCATTTACTAACTACAGACACGGGGACTCCAATCTCGCAGCTCTCTGCTGCCCCCTGCTGTCAGGTCCCTGCTTCTACGCAGCTTTTCTCAGAATCTGGACTCATCACTGGGCATAAAGGAGAATCTGTAGGTGGCTTCACCCGACCTATCACCAAATCTGTCAGGTAACATCCGTCCTCTCCAGGGTAAAACCGGGCCTTTCAGGTCTCTCAGAGCCCACCACCTCCCTCAACTCTCCTCACCACGCGTCTGCCGGGGAAGGGGGCCCTGAGAGCAGCGTCATCTCTTCCCTCTGGCCTCTCTCCCCCAGGTCGCTCATCCTCTGTGACACTGCGGGCT
>PVIR01014231.1:0-12895 GCA_004026965.1 Petromus typicus | reverse complement strand
CAGGAGGATTGAAAGCTTTGAGTTCCACCTGGGAAACTCACTGACTTAGAGAGACCCTGACTAAAAGGCAAACAGTGAAAAGCGTGCAAGCCTTGGGTTCAATCCCCAGAGCCACGGTAAGTCAGTCAAGAAAGAAAGGACCTCTAACACCCTCCTCTTCCTCTCTCTCCGCATTCTTCTCCCACCAACACCCAGGGCTAAAAGTCCTCTTCCTCTCACCATGGAGCGGCAAAGATTGCAACGAATCACAACTGGAAGGTGTGGATTCTCCACAGGAGAGGTCTCTACATTCTAGAATACATGCTCTACAGTCAGATATTCCCGTCTTGGTTCTTGTTATGTGAAAGACAAAGAAGGAACTAAAGAAATGTAGAAAATCTTCAGAGGCGTAACTCAGCAGTTGAACTTTTATGTTCAGCTTGTACTAGGCCTTGGTTTTGATCTCTACCACCAGAAAGAAAATTCTCAGAAAAATACCGTGAATTCAGAAGCCTATGATTACCTTGAAGAGAATAATTTATTACAAATGTCAAACTTTTCTTCACTAATCCTCTTCTCCTGAAAATAGTACATGCCTAGGACCAATAAAAGAGATGGAAACTCACACAGAACTCAATTGACTTACTTTTCAAGTAACATTACAGAATCTTACTACCATGGCTCTTTAGATATCCACTTATCTGGATATAAACACACTGTGAAGCCTCAGGACACAATTCATACAGCCTCTGCCCTGCCTCTACCCATATGACACACATTTTCCAGGAACTATCTTTAGACTTCACAAACCATAAAGACTCTGGTTTATGGGCCAGGGATTTAGCTCAGTGCTTCCGGCACCTGCCTTGGAATTGCAAGGGACCTGGTTCAACCCTCAGTAACCACTACAACAATGCCGGGAGTGGTGAATCACACCATGAGCAATCAGAACCACACACCACAGGGCTGGGCATGGTGGCTCAGGCCTGTAACCTCAGCACTAGGGAGGCAGAGGCAGGAGGATTGCTGTGAGTTCAAGGCCAGCCTGAACTACAAAAGCAAGAACCTGTGTCAAAAAAAGAAAAGAACCTGGTTTATGATCTTCTCTTTACAAACAGGCAGAGACCTGAAGAGATCAGGCAGCCACGCCAGTGTCACAGATCCAACAGGTGGCGGGGACAGATTCAGCCCGGCATTTCCTCGGGCTCAGACCTCAAGTCTTTCCGTTGAATTACCAAATGTCTCCAGCAGTATGGAGTAAATGGTCTAGTTAGGCGTGTCTCACCCCGTCCTCGCCCTACTCAAAAACACCTCCATCATCTCTGCACTTCAGTGGGAGAACATGTGCTTAGGATACACAAAAGGTTTTCCCAACACCATAAACAAAAAAGAATTAATTGACTAATTGTGCAGCTTCAAGGCTAAAAGAATCCTCTAAATGCTTAGGCAAAATAAAAAACTATCAAACCTCAGCATTCCAGTTGTATTTTTCCAATGTCAGCACAAAAATTCCCGGAGCCTCTGTCCGAAGACAGAAGTCTTAAAGATTTTATTTTTCACAAAACATAATACTACAATTAGATATTTTTTCCAAAGACTAACAACCACTAAACCAGAGATGTATATGAGTAACAACCTGAGAAAAAAATAAAAATACATCTCTGAACGACACCTGTAGATTTTGCATGAAGTCATAAAACATTAGCAGGGAAGATGCCACACAGATCACCTAGGAGCTGTCCTACCCTCTCCACACGGACTTGTCTGCGACTCTAGATGGGCCACATGAATAGTATCAGGGCTGGATTCAAACGAGGACCTTCTGATCCCCAGATCCTGCTATTTCCATGCCACAGTGCCTGAAACAGAAATCCTAACCATGCTGCTTATAGAAAACCTCCCATAAAGGCTTTTTACTAGAACACTTTTCTTTTTTTTTTTCTTTTTTGAGACAGGATCTCGTTTTGTAGCTCAAGCTGGCCCTGAGCTCACTATGTAGCCCAGGTGAGCCTCGAACTCACAGCGATCATCCTGCCTCTGCCTCCCAAGTGCTGGGATTCCAGGCGTGAGCCAGCACGCCCAGGCCTGTGGTTTGCGGTTCTGATTGCTGGTGGGTGCGAGTCTCCACGCCCGGCACTGTTATATGTGGTTACGGGGGATCAAACTTAGGACCTTGTGCTTGTGCTTCTGAGGCAGACGCTGGAACCACTGAGCTAAATCCCCGGCCCTAGAACACTTTTTTAAAAGGACAACCTATTATAAAGTTGTCCAAATCACAATATTTAGCTATCATAAACATTAAAATAGGTGGTTATCTAATTCATATTTTTAAAACTATAAAAATATTTTCTGGGTGAAAAATAAAATAACCATGGACTCTAAATCAACCTTCAAAACAAATTCACTCTGCTTTACATTTTGATAAATGTTCCTGTAGCATAAGGATGCATTTAAAAATCTTTCACTCAACAGTCTTTTCAGAAAGTAAGTGGGTCCACATGAAGCACCGTATGTAAAAAGGTCCCTTGAGTCTCACCTCTTACTCATCTTGTCTTCATTCTCCCTTGTTATTTTTTTCTCTCCAGCCCTACTTAACTCATCCTTGCTAGTCTCAGCATTCCAAAGCCAACAAGACGAGCACAGAGGGAAAACAAAGGCACAGAGGGCAGTGTGTGGGGTGAGGGGTGGAGAGGCCGGGGGTGGGGCTGACTTCTGGTTTTTCTTCGATAATCCTGCCAAGTACAGCCTAGTGTTTAATTCTGCTCTGTGGGGTGGCAGGAGGAGAGGAAGAAGAGGAGGAGGAGGAGGGGGGAGGAGAAGGACAACGAGGACAGTTACTATCACCACAACCAAATAAACATGAGAGAAATTCAATTACCTCTTCCTTCCCATCATCACTGGTGCCTGAAGAGACCAGACGGACCCTGCTTTCCTGATCAATGTCCCTCATGACTCCAGGAAGACCACCTGGCACCAGCACATACTCCAAGGCCTGACAGGGGAGGTCCTGGGACCCTTAGCGAGGGTCACCGGTATCTGTTTCCACCTTCTATGGTGGCACTCCCCCTGGGAAGGCCACCCACTGCAGAGATGCTCCTGGTTCCCTGAGGGGCTCACACATAACCTGACAGGGTCCTCCCTCCTCCTGAGGGCCCCTTGCCAATGCTAAGAGGCAGATGCCAAGATGCAGGCCCAGTGCTGCTGACTGGTGCTGTAGATGCGGTCATGACCTGTTTGCCCAGAGCCTGCCTGAGGGAGCAAATAACAAGACCCAAAGTTCTGAGGGAAATTCTCAAATATGACAACAGGAAGGAGATGGGAAATAAATGAAAATAAATTCCCTGCATTCCTTCTTCCCCATTCCCAGACGTGTTTCCGCACACCTCTCGCAGCTGTGTTTTCAGGTGAGGTTACTCCATCTTGTGTCCTTTTTCCACCTTCCTAGCATCGCTGCCCTGGTGCCCTCGCTCTTTCTTCCCTGGGACACTACCCCAGTAAGGCGCTAGCTTCAGTGAACACAGGCTAAGACAAAGAAAGCAACACCATTTGTTGAGTAAGAAGAGTCAGTTAAAAAACAAAAACAACAACAAAACCAAGTCTAGCTGCTTTCAAAAGACTCTTACTGGGAGAAAAATCACAATTTATATAAATTACAATTATAACTTGTACAATTAAAATAATTTTTCTAAAACACACATAAACGACTGTGGATGTCTTTCTTGCGACGGGCTAAATGCCAACATGTTCATTAGTAAACAAAGGACTCTCGGGAATCTGTATTCGTATTTTCAGGTGTTGAAAGTTGGGGGCAGTGAATTATAGGACTGCTTACCAGCTACGTGCTGAGACTTAAGCATGAGGGACCGACACATAGTCACCACCGCTTTCACTGTCAAATTTAGATGCCCATAACCATAAGGATTAAATATTTACACTTCTGTAGAAGCAAAATGTTCCATGATCAATAATTTACTGACTTCCTCACCTGCCAGAAAGAAAAGGAATGACCACCATTACAGTTTTAATGCATCAGTTGATGGGGCTGAGCAAAGTGGCTAAGAGGCCGAGGGGTGAGATAAACAAACGCGGTTAATTTTTCTCTTTAAAACCTGCATATACGGAAACAGACACTGTTAAGCCACCGGTAAGACATAAATTTTGTCTTCAACTCACATCTCAAATCTACCAATTTCTTTCTTCTTCCAACCTAAGGCAGGGCATCGCCGCTTCCACTTACCTCACAGAAACTTTTGCTTCTGTTTCCACATTCTAATCTCCTCTCCCTGAAGAACCCCAGGATTTTTTGAAACATAAATCAAAACCAAACAAAAGAACAATACCCTTGCTTAAAACCTTCTAATATTTTCTGACAGCACTTAGAATGTATCCAACCTCTCGGAGCTGTGAGGATAGCTCAGCACTAGAGTGCTTAGGTAGCATGCACAAGGCCCTGAGTTCAATCCTCAGCACTGCAAAAAAAAGTGCCAAGCTTCTTCCTTCATGTGATGGAGCCCTTGATGGCCACGCTGGTCTCCACACTCCTGCCCTCAGCAGTGAAAAAAACCGTTCCTCTCTGGCAGGGTCTCATTCACATACTGATATGCTCCATCCCATAAGGCAAAGCCTGCTTTACTTAATAATCCTGGCACTTGACACAGGCTACACATATAATCTTTCTTAGATGCTAGTTGTATGAGATGTGATTAAAATACACAATGAATGTTTAATTTTTTTTCAAAATTTTACAGTAAAAGACACACTGCCATTAATCTTCCTCAGTGTTCCTCCTGCCCATGAAACATTCATCCACGGTTCTTGCTACTTTCTGAAGCACCTGTAGAAGTCTTCTTGAATGTTTTTTACAAGATGTGATCAAAATGACAGTGAAAGCTGCTGCCATCTGCCATCCAATAGGAAGGCAGCTTACACAAACATTGCAGTGTGTCCTCATCCACTTCAGCCACTCAGTCTGGCCTAGGAGTGTCTTTTTCATGCTCCAAAGCCAGATGACCACGGAAGGGAACCTCTCTAAGTCAGTCCAGAATGTGGGGGCAGCCAGCACAGCACAACTGTAGTCATGAGAGAGGAGGTCCAGGGCGACTGCAGAGGACTCAGACGGGCGCGTGTGCAGCACTGAGACACACTCAGGGTGTGTGGGGGAGGGGGGGAATGGCAATGTGTCTTTACTGGATTTTCTTTTTTTTTTTTTTTTTGGTACCAGGAATTGAATTCAGGATCTTGCGCTTGCGAGGGGACGTGGTGCCAGTGAGCTAAATCCCCAACTTTACTGGAATAAATTTTGAAAGTTTAAATTCTCACGTTGCTTTACAATCAGCATCAAGTGTGAGTGAACAAAGAACAGATCCTGATGTGAGCAAGGGATGTGTTCTGGCAAATCACACATCATGGTGTATTCTTCCCTGAGAAACATGGAATTACGTGGACAGTTTCACTCAACCCACCAAGTTCGTCCCATGTTCCACTCCTTGCTCTATCCAAATGGCCATCTTCTGCCTGCTGACCACTGCTCCTTAAGAGACTAGACCTTTGTCTTCATTTCCGGTATCAGTACTAGCGGTTGGCTTCCAACAAACGGGTGACTTTTTCCGTTAGCAAACAAAATGTTTAATATTTCAAGGGAATTCCAGCAACTGCAACAAGCACATAACACCAGTAACCCAGCCCTTTGAGGGAGTGATAACGGCTCACCTTGCCACTGAACAGGTAACTCACCTTAACACCTTTGTCTCCCAAAGACCAGGCAAATTGAACCTGTGCCCTTAAAGTCTAAGCCGGGAAATCACTGTGCACATGTGAAATCTGTGAAAGCAAAAGCCTGCTGTCCCTACTCTTCAGTCTAATTCCCTTTGTTTTTAATGCATAATAGCAAAGACAGTTGCATCGAGCTACGTGACATCTAGAGAGGCCGCTGTGAGACTCTACCAGCAGAGCTGTCGCTTCTGAAGAATGGGGCCCAGCAAGTCTGCAAGGGCTTCTGGGTAGCAGAGACTCACCCAGCAGCAGACAGGAGTCAACATTTTCATTGGCCCAAATCGCTGAGAATGCCAGCCTGAGATCTGCCCGCAGGCCAGTGTCCATCCCACAGAGGGAAGGGCCTGCTTGTCTGAACTCCTCCATTCTCAGCTTCCTCCAGACTTGGGGCTACCATGGGAAGCACAGAAGCAAGCACACTTATAGGAAGGAAGGGGTCAATTCAGAAACAAGGCTGAACACCCAGGACTCCAGAAACCTTTGTCTTTGTATCAAAGTAAATTTAGCAAAATCCCACTGAATCATTTTTTAACTAGAAAGATAAAAGATCAAGTGATATTAACACATAATCTTTTTTTTTCTTTTCCTAATTTTTTGAGACACGGTCTCACTTTGTAGTTCAGGCTGGTCCTGAACTCAGCCTCAAACCCAGCAATCCTCCTGCTTCTGCCTCCCAAGTGCTGCTCTTACAGGCGTGAGCCACCATGCCCAGCATTGTGGTGTATGGTACTGTTTGCTGGTGGGCATGAGTCACCACACCCAGCATTGCTGTATGTGGTTACCAGGGATCAAACCCCAGCCCCTGTTCTTGCAAGGCAGGTGCTGGAACCACTGAGCTAAATTCCTGCCCCCCCAACACATAATCTTTTTATACGGAAGGAAATGGATATGTTAGCTGTACTAACATAGTACATAGAAGAAATACTACCTTCTGTACACAATTAGCACAACTCCTAAAGCAAAACACCCTAGAAATTGCATCCCTATTAATTTTTGTTGCTGCTTTTGAGCTTAACTATCTCCTAAAACAAATGTCTCCATTCATCAGTGTATTCTGTGTGTCACATACCTGCAGCGCTGTGAGAGGGAAATACTGAACAAGGACACAGACGGCAGCACCTGCCCAGGCCGCTCCCCGGAGGGCCTGCTCCTGTTCTTCCAGGGTCTGCATGTACACTTCAGGAATGTCTGCCTAACACGCTCCGTCTTCGTTTCTCAGCTTCAGATAATTCGCACTGTCTTCCTGTGCTAAGTGTTCCATGCCACCCTCCACCCCATCCTTTGTCTTCCCCTCACTCATCTTTGTTAAGTCTATGGCCAGTGCTTTCATTGTTACAAATATAAATTTGTTCACTGTGGCAACAAGCCAGTGCATTATGCTTATATTTTCTTTCTTGAGAACTGGCTTCTGCCTACCTTGCAGGTACTTTGCAGTATGCTTCTGAAGCCAGTGTCTCAAGTGCACAAGCTATATAATCAGAAACTGTGAGACTTGAACAGCAGAGGTTTGGTATGAATAAGTTTGGAGAGGGCTCAGGGAAGTGGTCTACATATATCCATCAACAGTTGAATGGGTAAATAAAATTTGGTATTGATGCTAACGGAGTATTACTGTGCCATAAATAAGGATAAATTTAAGTCATGTTAAGTGAAATACAGCAGACACACAAGCTTAAATATCACATAACTTCTCTTATATGAGAAACCCAAAGTATAAATAGATTTTAAAGCAAAATAAAAAATCAACAACAGGGAAGCTGGCCAGGGATTTAGCTCAGTGGTTTTAGCACCTGCCTTTGTAAGCATAAGGTTCCAAGTTTAAGCCCCAGTACCGAAAAAAAAAAAAAAAAAAATGGAAGATAGATTTTTTGCAACAGGAACTGGAGGTGGAAGGAGAGAGGAAGGAGAAGAAAAGACAGAAAAGAAAAAGAATTAAGATATGTTAAGTACACGTACCTGCTCCTTACAAGAATGTAAATATGTACTACAACATGCACTGATAAAAAATACATTTTGGAAGGATTATATGTCCATGTCTTCATGGTAGCCTTCTCCTCATGCAGTTACCCTGGCTGCCACATCTGACCTAGCTAAAGCAACGGTGACTCATATCCAACTGATCCAATATAGGCAGCAACACCACGACTTCTAGGTGGTCGTGCTGACTTCCTGAAAGTCAGGGCCAGACATGTGGCCCCCAGCCTGTGGATGCAGCCCTGTCAGCAACCAAGAACATTTTGTTTTTCCTCTTCCAGGACTTAAGGAATCAATTCTGATTTTCTCAGCTCTTATCAGTGTCAGATGAATCATGAAAGAACAGGTTTAGAGTTAAAGATGGTATACTGACTGCTCATGAAAACAGTACTGCATTTTTTGCATGGTGTCTGTTTTTAAGGGTAAAAACTCAAACAGACAAAGAATGTGACCCGTCACAGAAAACACAACAATGACACTTCCTGCCCGCATGGATCCAAGAAGGTTGAATCTAATAAACCCAAGAGCAAAGGCCAAAGAACAACTCAGCGTGTCTAAGACCCAGCAAATTGCTCAAGAACTGTATGGGATTAAATGCATCCAAATACAGAAGAGATAATGGAACTGAACATAGATGTTTGTCTAAAAGTCATTTTAAGAGAAAATAAAAATTGCCGATCCTTTTACTTCACGCAGGTAAGCTAAGGCCCTGTCTTCACCCTGACAGAGTCCTAAAGGCTTTTTTTACTTTTAGAAAGTGAAAGAAAGTTCTTAGACCTCCACATACAGGGCCAAGGTGAGGTAAAAGGCATCATAAAGAAAAACAAATTAAGTGATGGTTTCCAGACTGAACACTGAATTTGTTATGGTTGGTTGGTTGGTTGGTTGGTTGTTGGTTGGTTTTGTGGTACTGTGGATCAAACTCAGAACCTTGCACTTGTGAGGCAGATGTGGTACCTACCCTAAATCCCTCACTACCATAAAAATATTCTACATATCCTTCACAAAGGACAACTTTCAAGGCAACTATTTTAAAACTCAGGGTTATATTTGGAAATCACTATCAGGGCAGCTTCTGATACTAACTTCAGTTACTTCACGAACCTTGGTTAAAAAATATTTTTTCATTTGTGATAGCTTCATTTCTTTTTCTGAGGTCTGTCGATTTAACTAAATCATTTGCATTTCTCAAAGGGTTCCATCTCTATGCAGTATTCACTGGTTAAAATCTTTATTTGCTCCAGAAATTGGGTTTATATTAAGTGAATGCATCATTTTGAGAAAGAAGAAAAAAAGCAGGCTACAAAGGTAACAAACAAAAGTTCCAGGGTCACATAACGCTGTGGGTTTTCGTTGTCCTGTAATTAGGTCACCTTTTGATACATCAATCATTTTTCCTGCCTTTTTTCAATTCTGTTGCACCAGAGTCCCACTTGAAGCTTAAGTGACCTACTTACTAAGAATGCGGAACCCTCAGACCAGAAAAGTATGTCGGATTCCTGCCCAACTCCACAGCCAACTGCTGGCAAACCAGCTCACGCCTCACTTCCCCAGACTCAGTCTTTTCACCCTGACAAAGAAAGAGCTAGATTCTCTCTTAGCTGTTCAGCAGCTCTGAGACTGTGACTATCTCTGAATATCTCCTGTGTATAATGCCACTCTGTTAGATTTCCAGGGACGCAAAGATGATCGATGACACCTTACGTAACACACTAGTGAAGAGAAGGTCGTGCGGCACAGAGTTAAACGCCATGTTGTCTCTTCTGACGAGCACTGTGCTTGGTATGCAGTGTGTGCTCAAGCAGGTCACATGGACACCTCCAGATGTTCAGAGGAGAGAGGTTTCTTCTGATGGAGGGGGCTCGGGGGTGCTTGTTTCATAGTGTTACATCTGAGCTAACTTTTAAAAGTTCAACTCTCAGTAACCTCCCAGCACTATCCTCTCATTGGAGCCAAAGTCACAAGCCATTATTCAACGTCCTCTAGGCTCTAGTCTCAGTATATCCTTCGATCTTCCTCCCTCCATTCCTTAGAACTATGCTGAACCACCCAATCTTCTTAACTATTTCAGTTTGACTTTTTTTTTTTTTTTTTTTTTAAGGTTTTTTGAGACAGGGTCTCGTTTTGTGATTCAGGCTGGCCCTGAGCTCAGCCTCAAACTCACATCACAATCCTCCTGCCTCTGCCTCCCGAGTGCTGGGATTACAGGCGTGAGCCACCACGCCCGGCACTGTGGTGTGTGGTACTGGTTGCTGCTGGGTGTGGGTCTCCACACCCAGTATTGTTATGTGGTTACCGGGGAACCGAACCCGGGCCCTTGCGCTTGCAAGACAGGCGCCGGAACCACTGGGCTAACTCCTCGGCCCCTCAGTTTGACTTTTAAAGTTAAGATTTAGTTGTTAAAGTCTGAGGGATCAGACCGGGAAAGCCGGCTCGAACCAGACTGCAGAGACTTGAATGTCACATCAAGAAGAACAGCACACGCCCAGTCCTCAGTTACTGGTGGCTTTGACTTACTCTGGTCCTGAGGATCCTGCTGACACAATAGTGTCCTAGGAATTCGGTCGAAAATGAGTCCATCACTGAGACAAACACTGACACTTGGTATGATAATGAAATTAAGTGTAGGAGCAGGTAGCGACCTGGAGTCCTAGAAAAGTCATCAGGCCAAATACTGCTTTGCAGGCTTCCTGGCAACCCCAAATCCTGGGCGCCCCCCACGATAAAACCAAAGCCATCACTACTAAATTTCCAAATGCATGACAAAGAGAACAGCCTATCCTTTCTCAGAGAGGGGAGGGGAGAGCACAGCAGCATGTTATGCACAATGTGTGTGTGGGTATGAAGGCACAAGGGGTAGTGCACACACCCAACTGGTTTTTTCCCTCTAGCAGCAACTGACACTCTACTACAGATTTCTGCTAGTAACACCCACAGCACATATTAGAACCATTGTGTATGTTCTAACTGTCTGATGTCCGATTAAATATCTGCCATGGCAATCAAAATTTCCTGGCTTTTCCATTTTTTCTGAGAAACAAGAGTCTTTCCTGGGACCTACTCAATAGGCAACTAAAAGCAAAATGAGTCTGACTTCCATTTTCTATCCTTGTTACTATAAATCTTGGGTCAAATCTCTTCTCAGCTTTGCCTGCAGATGTGTTAATCATTTAGGGAGATGCTGTCTAAAAGTTGCTAAAGTAATGTTGATTAGCCTCTAATTCCAGTCCCAATTCTCAGATTTTCAGTCGTAAGACTTGGAGATTTCCAGGCACATTCAATGCCTGGGACTCTCCAGTCATTTTCCTGAACCCGAGATAACATGAAAGTGAGATTATTATAGGTAGAAAAGCTAGTTAGACATACGGCAGGCAGACAGACAGGGCAAGCCCTTAAAAAAACTCACAAGAAGGAAGACTGTTACCAAAGGTCAAGGACATCAGCAAAACTCCCGGAAAACAGCGACTGATTAAAGCCTCATTCTCCTAAATAACTAAGTCGATGGGGAGTCAAGATTCACCCCCTTCTCAGGAATATAGTAACTGTAAATTCCGGGGGATAAGGGCCAGGAACTTGGCCCACCAGAGATCAAAAAGATCCTATGCAGGGCCAGGGATTTAGCTCAGTGGTTCTAGCGCCTGTCTTGCAAGCACAAGGACCCGGGTTCAATCCCTGGTAACCCCATACAATACTGGGCATGGAGACTCAGGCCCAGCAGCAACCAGTACCACCTATACAAAAATAAATAAATAAATAAAGATCCTATACAACTGGATTTCTCATTAGACCCTATTTGATCAGGACTGCTTAAACAACTACTTGCTGTGACTCCATTGGTTTGCCCATTTCTTTTAAATCTTACTGGAAGCCCTCACTTTACCCATTAGTTAGCTGTTAATTTGTCCAGCTCCTTGAATCTTAGTGGAAGCCCCCAACTTAAACCCGCCTCACCTCATGGCTTTGTTCCATAAATTCCCTGAAAAATGAGGTAGGTGGGTTACCCCTGTCCAGGTTCCCCCTTCTGTCTCAGGCAGAAGCTTTCTTTCTTGATAAAATTTTCCTATTCAAACCTCTGTCAGTCATTCCTAAAATTCACTCTTCGATTTTAGAGAGCACGAACTCGTGTTTTAAGTGGGGAGCTAGGCCTGGCTCTCCTGTGTCAAGACCACCTCTCAGCCAAAGGATTCCACAGTTGTGACAACAGGACTGAAATTGCGATCAACAGGAAACACACACACACACCGCCAGCCAGGTCTCTGAAAGCCAGCCACCCTCGCGGTGGGCCAGTCTGAATCCCCGTGTCAGTGTCCCCTTCCAGCCACCGAGGCTGGAGTCTGAATTTCCTTCCTCGTGCCTTCCAATTAAAGCTTTTCTCCCATTGGAGGGTGAAGAAAAAAAAAAAAAAACTCCTGGCTTTCATTACAAATGACATTTTGAATATATGTCAGCAGAATAAGAAATACTCAGTCCCCTGCATAACACAATCAGTAAGCACAACACCTAACTGTGAAGATGTGAGGAAAAAAAATCTCTCTTCTCTCCTATAAATATGTACCAAAGTGGCTGCACCAACCACAGTATGGTAGGCAGTCTTTGTTGTTCGGGGAACTTTTGCTTTGTTTTCACTGGCATGGCTTTTATGGGACTGGGTCTCACTATGTAGTTCAGACTGGCCTTGAACTCATATATAGACCAGGCTGACCTCAAACTCATGGCAATCCACCTGCCTCAGCCTCCTGAGCACTGGGACAACAGGCATGTGCCAGGTTTGTTTAGTTTTTGCATCTTCTAAACGCTCAGGCCTTCCACAGAGCACACACAGGAAATCAAGAGTGCCAAACGTCTCCTAATGGAATTCCAAAATCTCTTTCTTGAGGGACAAGCGGTATCAGAGCTTTGGAGAAGGCAGAGAGCAAAGGAGAAAGACGAACGCCTGCTTACCGTAGAAGAGCAACGCTTTCGTCATGGGATGATGCAGGTAGGTCCGGTTGATAGTGAAGAAACAAGCATCGGCTCCACACTGGCCCAGCCGCCCAGTTTCCCCGGTCAGTGGGGACCACCAGAGCATGACGGGGTGGCCGTCACCTTCCAAAGTCTGCTTCCTGTTCCAGGTCAGTGCTTCTTTCTTAAAGAATACACTGGGATGTTTAGACTCTTCTTCCACTTGTGT